>JAXQQM020076355.1:0-13171 GCA_034641835.2 Pinus albicaulis
GTGAGATTCATTCTCATTAATTATATGTAGTGGGGGGAATTTTTCGGATCGCAGAGAGGAAACATGGAAGTGAAGGTAGAAGCGTTGTTCATTTCATATGATTAATGAAGATTTATGTTCTCTCCCTTACATGATTATGTTTTTTAGCAGATCTTGTGATAAGTTTCTATCATTGTTAATATAATGATCTTCCAAGGAAGATCACTGGAAATTCTTGAGTGTTTGTGATTGTATGTAGGTATTGAGATCGATTTCATATCAATCAGATGGCTTGAGTAGAGAGTGAGGATTCTGCTATGAACTCAAGATCCGTCCCCAATATGCAAGGAGGAAAGGTGTCATTTCTTTTCCTCATAGTGTAAAATTGATTACATGTTGCTTGATGATCATAAGGGATTAGGATCTATTTTGTCTTCTTAGTCTTGTCTCTAACTATATGGTGATCTAATTGGACTCTAGATCATGGAGCAACAACTCCTTGAAAAATTTCATGGAATAGAATTGGTGATTTCAATGAGAGCACACTCCTTTGGTGTTTGCATTGCCTCCAATCTTGATCAGATCCTCTTTTTTCTAATTTCCTGAGTTTTCTCAAAATTTTACGACTATTTTCATCTATTTTGAAGTTCTATTTCCTATTTTTTTTTTTCTTTCCTCCCAACCATTGTGTGAGTTTATAGGGAAATTCTGAGTTTTCTCCCTAGCCACTACCTTACAAGCTTGTGCATGCAGCTAGGGACCCTTAGCTACTGGCTAGAAAGCTTGTGCCTGCGACTAGCCCTTACTAGGAAGTTTTGTGCCTGCGGAAAATTCTTTTTTCCCTTGAAATACCGTTCATCTTAGTCTAAAAATTATGTGTCTCCATTTTTATAGTCTAGGCTTCTTGTTTTGTTGTTTGATCTAGTCCGGGTATGTCTTATTCAATAGCTTTTTTTTTATTTATTAAGTGCCTCGTTAGAGGACTGCTTCTCTTTCATTAGGCATCAAACTTGTTATTTCTTACCGATTCTTTGAAAAATGTGTTTGGATTATCAATTTTTGTACTTGATCAACTATTGTATGTCCCTGATTTAATCTATTTTGATTAGTTTATTCAAGGTATTTCGTCACTCACTATTGTCGATTTGCTTCTTGAGATTTGGTTGGGTGCCTTGGATTGGGTTTTCAGTTTTTTCTCTTAACTTCATTATCATTTTTGGTTGGTTGTATTCAAAAACTGTTTAGACTCGACTTACATCTTTCCTTCATCTTTTGTAGCTTTTTCTCAATTTTTTTTCTCTCTTGTTGAGCGATCTCTTTGATATTTTGGTCACTTTTTTCACAAACGGTGGTATTATGACCAGATTTTTAACTCTCATCTGATCAAGTTATTTTGAAAGTGTTTGGTCATATTGTATCACCTTCATTAGATTTTGTTTTGGCATCCTTTTCTCTAGTGTTCGGTTTAGTACTTTGTAGAACGTTAGCCCTAGTTGAGCCATTGTGTTGCAACCCTAGCTTGGTTAACATTACCTTATTTTTTCTTTCACTTTGGATTTGAGTGTGTTTGATTGCGATTTGTTTCCCTAGTTGTTTCACTTTTGGAGTGCTTTGCATTCTTGCTTGGGAGATTTTCTTTGGCCTCTTTTTTGGTTTTCCTTTTTGTTTGTTTTTGGGTCATTAATTCACGAATTATTGGGATATTTTTCATTCAGGATGATTTAGTGACAAGTTAATTATCATAGGCATTGATGTGTTTTGAAAAAATCATACCCTCTCATAGCTAGCATTCATCGAATTGAAAACTAAAATTCCATATAGCCCCATTAGGATGACTAACTAAGATTCTGACACACCATCTCAATTTCACATCACTTCCTAATTGTGTAAGAAAAATCCATTAAAATTGATCTGATAATAAAATTAGCTACATTCGTCTTTTGCTTTCATTTTTAGTACACCAAAATTAGATTAGGCTAGGGTCTTGGAGATAAGAGTGTGAATTATGCTCCAAGACCACAAAATCAACTTATCAGCTTGTGGTATGGAGTAAAATTCATTTGTAGTAGTGCGGTTTGGGAAGCCCTTCTCACAAGAGGATTAAGCACGAGATCACACTTAGGCTAGGTGGGATGACATGACCCTTTTCACTTAGTTTCGGGTGGCGCGCTATAGCAGAATCAGAACACATACAAATAATGTTTTTATCACTTGGGGACCACTTGGGAGGTAACTCTCAAGGGGGTTTCAGTCTTGGATCCTTTTGGGGTTAAGTTTCCTTCCCTTGCGTGTTGATTTTTCCTATGATTGCCCCCCCAGGTCATATTATTGCCAATGGTGACCATAGTGGCCTTTCTTTGTTGGGATTTTACATAGGTGTAGGGTCGGGGTCATCTTCTCTTTACCTGGGACATATATTAGCCATAATCTCTTAGTCCTCTTGGGGGTGCTCCAAATTTTGTGAGGACACTTGTGTCGAGTTTGCAGTTAAAAGGGTTAGGAAGCAAGTTGGTAGTATAATTGTTCCACCACCATCTTGTTTGTATTTTTTTGTGTGTACTATCTTGTAGGACATTTCTTGCATGTGTTGTTTGGTCTAAGTCCATATATTTTTCCCTAGGGTGTTTGCAATAACATAATTGTGTTTCAATTATTATCACCTTAGCTAAATTTGTTTGTCGACGATCATGTCGTCTTTAAGGTCTACTTCCTGAGCGAAGTGGACTCATTTCCCTTGCACGTAGATTGCATGTCGGCACCTAAGACTTAGACCATCACATCATATTAGAATCTGTTTCCAGTCCCACTGATAGTGATATGGTCTCGATTGAGACTTTGACAGATGACTTTGACGATCATGCCAATCCACCTTTGACAAATCCATTAGGACCTATCTTACTGCAGCTAAACCGAGATGGTTCCACACCAACCTACACTTATGTTTATTTGTCTACTCTTTACCCTATGGTGCGTTCTGAGACCTCATTACTATCTACATTAGCAATCTCGACTTCCATCTCAGCAATGTCACCTCTTAGTGTGATCATTCCTACTCCTCCGTCCATGCCTCTCACTTCTTCCTAGGGAATTCCACCAGTCTAGTCTATGTCTCCTACTAGTTTTCCAAATTTTTCTGTGCCCACACTGTCTTCTATATTGAATATTCTACCCCCACCTAATTAGTTGCTAGGTCCGGGAATTTATTCACTGACCTTTTCCCAACCAAAATTTCATGTTCCTTAGTTAGGCATGTTTACTTTGGGAAAATTTTCATTACGGATTTCCGCTTGTCCATATTCATCATGCAGGAAATGTAGCTTATATTATGTCACCACAAGCTTGGTATAGTTATCTCTTTGGAAGGATGCCACCTACCAGTGCTTTTACTGGAGGGGCTAGTTAACCTGGGGGTAAGCCTGCTTCCAGGACTATCTCCCACTTAGGTCATTCTCCTTATGTCGGTCTTATTGTGCAGAGTGGTCCTTATTTTCACCCTCGGTAAAACTCCATTAGCATTCATGCTCTTGGGGATCCATTTCTTTACATAGGTTTCTTCCCTTGGGGGAAACATCCATCTTCCAGTTATTCTGGCCTGCAGCACAATTTTTCCGGGGCGAACCCTTTTCTACACCAACAAGTACATCCATCTAATCTATATATCATGCGACTGCAAGGTTTTTCAGGGGATTCTCCTTCCTATGACCCATTTAGTCAAATTCACAATCCATTTTTATCTTCTCTTAATTTACCGTATTTAGCTAAATTTACTAATGACCCCATTCGTCATTATCCCTGGTGGCCACCTATTCCCAGTAACTTACGATATGATATTCCAAAGTTTTAAGGGAAGCCTGGGGAGAATCCATCCACTCACATCATCACCTACCATTTATGGTGCTCATATAATTCTTTGGTGGATGATTTTGTTAAAATTTTCTTGTTCCAACGAACGTTAACCAGGGATGCTGCCAATTGGTATATCGAGTTAGATATTGCATCCTACGATGACTTTTCTTCTTTAGCTCAAATTTTTTTGACACATTTCCAGTTTCCTTCTCAGTATGATCTCGACTCTGACCTTTTATCGAATTTTAAACAAGATGATGCCATGCTTATTTCTGATCACATTCATCAGTGGCATCGTCATAAGATGTTAGTGAGAACCAAGTTACCTGATGAGATTTTACGTAAATGGTTCATTAAATCTCTCCCACCTCAAATTTCTAAGGATTTTTCCATGTTTCGAGTCGTTACTGAGAAGAAATATATTTTAGCTGCCCAACAGTTGGATATCATATATTCACAATCAGGTACGTTATATGAAGTGTTTCATAACACCCCTAGGCCTTCTATTGACCCACCTAAACCATTTCCTGGCCCATACATAGATGGTGTGATTAGGTCCATTTCGAATCCCATGAGCCAACTTTATGCCCACCTTGGGCAACTTATTATTACATCTCAAGCCCCAAAAAGTGCGCCTGGCTCTACTAAAGTACCCCCTCCTGAATAGTCCACTAATATCATCACGACAAGTCTACTCAACCAAAGAACAACTCTCAATCTGGTGGTAAGAAGAATAATAATAATAAGAAAAATAAAAAACAAAATCAAACTGCCCAGGAGTATCAAACCAATCCTCAGATTCAAGGAGGGGGCACTATTGAGTGTCACTGGAAAGTCAAGTTTCCTTGTAAAATTTGTCAAGGCAACCACCTTACTCATTAGTGTCTTCGAATGGATGAAGTCCATATGCTTCTTTCACCACCATCTACTAAGAAGCATGTTGTTTTGACTCATCCATTCCCTGCACAACCTTAGAAACATATGGTTCCTCAACCTTCTCGACCTATGCAAGGGGGAAACGAGGGGTCTTCTTTGCATCACCCTCAGTTTTCATCCATCTTCATGTGCAAGGAAGATATAAACATGACTACGCGAGCCAAATCCTATGATGTACTCGAGTCAAGTTCCCCTTCTAAGGACTCACCAACTCCACCTAGTTCCACTAGACCTATCAATTTGTATAAGCCTCTAGAACCTATCTATCACCCCCCCAGGTGTGTTATCTATAGGACGACACATAATCCTTCTGTCAGGGATTCTCAACATTATATTATTATTGAATATCTTGCTGAGGCTCCTTGTGCCATGTTTTCCTTGTAGGTCTTGCAAAGTTGTCCTCAGTAGCACAAAGCCTTATTGTCTTCCATAAGTGGATTATATTTATTTGACTCTAGTCTCATCACTTTCAATGCCAAGAAATCTGCTCCTCATTTTTCCCATTATATTTCTTTCCAAATTATCATATGGATCTTCCATAAGAATATCCATGTAATATTCCCAAATGGGAAAATAAGGAATATAGTGCATAAACATGGAAATATGAGTGAAGATCAATGCATAAATGTGAGAGACAAATATGGAGCTTCTTTATTCATCATAATAGCAGCAAATAAGTACAAAATTATGGGGCACAAACCATACAACATGAATCAACAAACCTCCAATAGATAAATCCCCTCAATAATGAGGTGCTGCTACTACACAAAATGCCTGGAGACTGCTACAGCATAGTCATAGGAGCACTGCTATAGCATATGAATTCACAAAAGATAAAATGGCTGATATATGCTTCAAATACGACATACAATGAATATCAAGGCTCTATACAACCTCCAACAAAGAACCCAAGAGGGTTTTCAGAAATACACCAATATACAAGATGTGAACCAAATCCCTAGGGTTGAAGATTCACTGCAAAAATACAGGTGGAAAGATGTGTTTGATCTAATATGAAAAATAATATAGCCTCCTCCAATAGAATCTCTAGATTAAAGGATGATCCCTTCACGAGAAAACCTCCTCCCTAAAAGGTGTACTGAAACCATCCCTGCAACTCCTCCCAAAAATAACCCAGTCCATGACTAAAACTACGTTATAGGAGAAACTTATAATGTGGCCTGATGCCAAATATTGAAAATAAGCTCCAGGGCCTTCCTTTCTAGCCTCCCAATGGAAGGAAACCTTCCTCCACTAAAAATAAGCACTAAAGTGACCCAAAACAACCTTCCACAACTTCTGCCCTGCAACGCAAAACAACCTCAGCAGGAACTATGTTGTACCATAAGACTGAAGCTTTGGCCTGATGCCTGAATGTCGAAATATAGTGCAAATAATCTCCTTGAGTGGACACTAGAATTTCCTCAAGGATATATGTGGGATTCTTGCTCCAGAACACCCTGTGTTAAACAACACTGCAATCTTAGCTAAACAGCTGAAGAGAGCAACAAGTCTAAACAGACCATAAAATCTAAAATATAAAAACATAAAGATAATGATCTATGGTTGTCATCCTCTTCCTTATATAAGTGGTGGGATTTCTCACCCTTGGCCCCACTCATTAAAGCCACTATCTCCATGCATGATATGTCCCTCAAAAACTGCGTTGTCCCTCAATAAATGTCCACTCCTCCATAACAGCCTATTGATTTGGTCAAATTTGACCTAGTCTTCATGCTCCATCCCCTTTTCACACACAAGGGTGCTTAATTAAGCTGCTAATATGTCCTCCTTTCACATTAGGAGTGATTTTATTCCTATTAAGGAGATTTATGGGTCTCCATACCATCTTATTCATCAAATAAAGAAACAAAAACAAAAATTAATATTCCAACTAGCTCATGGCTAATTGGGAATATTACAGTCCTCCCCTCCCAAATGTTGCTTTTCCTCAAGAAAATGTAAAGGTGAGTGTTGTAAATATTCTCCTCCTTCCTTTGGGACACTTCCATGTGATCATCTCTCCTCATATACCAAGTGTCTCCCAATCAATCCCTCCATGAAATGCTCCTCCCAAGTACTCATGAGATGAAATTGATTTATCTCATAAGGAAGCAAAAGATCCAATGTAGTAATCATGGTTTGCCCAACGTTCTCCCTAAAACATGAAGCATAAGAAACATGGAGAATCTCTCTCCCAAAGGGCATGCTCAATCTTCCCATCCTTCCTCCATTAATTCCCCTAATAAGAATAAGAACATCATCAATGTATGGGATCAAAACCGAGTACATATAAGCTACAATATGCAATAATGGAGGTGGATCATAGTCCCACAAGTGGAACCAATGCAGTATATCCCTTGACTGCATAAGATAATTATATGGTAAGCAGTTTCCCTACTACTTAATTTCTGCCATAGTCTTCTCACATGCTTTTAGAAGGTGATAAATTTTTGGTGCCTTTGGAGTGCATCTTGAATAGTATGTCATCTCCCTATATCCTCCTAGGGAGTGGCCATGCTCAACACAGTTTGTGGCCCAAATTTTACCATGAATTTTATAGGGAAGAATGCTCCTACTTGGAGCAATGTCCTGCACATGTATGGTTAAGGAATGCACATATTCATTATATAAATCATTATGCATACAAACATGATCCTTACCATATGCTTTGTTCACACAAATGGAGTGGTCCATAGGACAGATCCCCTCTCATTCCCAAAGAGGAAAGAGGTGGCTGTGATAACTCCATCAAAGAGTTATGTATCTCCTCCATCTCCACATGATCCATGTATCTCCTCAAATGCTAATATATCTCCTCTTCAAAGCCTTCCCAAGTATATCCCTCCATGATGGTATGGTATGCTCTCATGGAATAAGTGTGTAATATCCCAAAAGGGAGAATGCAAAGAATAATTCAAACACAATATAAGAACTACAACTAAGTAAAAAATAAATCTAAAGACAACATCAAAATATACAGCGAAGCTAAGCCTTTTTATTGTATGGAGAGGATTCAATTACACAATGTACAAAATATGAATGGATCTAGCCAAAGAGATGGCCTAGAATCAGCCTACAAACATGCTACAACTAGCACTGCGTAACTGGTGAGCTTACAGGAAGAAATACTACATTGTCCCTTTTGTTGTTGATGTACATGAAGTTGCTGCAAAAGGAAATGCAGATCTATGGAGCTCAATAGCTCTGACGATGCCAAGATTCAATATCTGGCCAATGTGATGGGAACCCAAGATAACCCAAAAAGGATTTTCCAGATCTACAACTTTGGAAAATCACCCTCCTAGGATTTGATCCTTTGTCTGCTGGGTTATATATATATGAAGCTAGATCGAATCCAAATATGGCTGCAATATGTTCTACAAACATATCTGAGCTTTGACGGTTCATCCATCCTTTAGATCTACAAGCTAGGAGCTTGGGATATTGTATCCTCTTCTTCCTCCTTCAAGTTGCAGCAACTGAATATGCAGCTACTACAGAAAATACATTGTACAAGAGGGAGAGGCTCTATTCCTACTGAAATATGCTACAATAGACTCTAGGCTGATGGAAATAGGGATGGAAAGGTGAGGGGATTATCCCTCACATGATTACTAGTTGAAATACTAGTAACTTCCTTCCTCCTTTGGATTTGCAATGATGGACTACAAAATCCTTGATGGGTCTGCTACTAATAGGAGGTCAATAATGTTTGGCATGGTACGAGATCTGAAATGAAGCCCTGGGAATGTTGATCTTCAAGCCCAAGGTGATAGTAATAATACTACACCGGTTCTCTAGCTGAAATACTGAAGACAACCTCCACCTCCAAACTGATCTTTAGAAATTGTGTAATTCCTGAAGGTAGATATTCTGTAGATGATGGAAAATATATGTGGCACCAATGCCTGATGTAGAATGAAGTACAACCCTCTTCCAAGAGCTACTCAATGAAAGAGGAAGGATTCCTGACCAAGAACACCCTATGCTAAACAACACTTGCAATCTTAGCTAAACAACCAAAGAAAGCATGGAATGTCACATGACAATTCCATATCTAAATAGACCTCAAAATCTATATTGAATGTCCCACCTTCATTGTTGCCTTCATCTCCTTTATATAGTTTATGAGCCTTCCCATGCCTTGGTCCACCTCTAAACTGCGCTGTGCATGTGGACATAATCCTCCATGTTTGACTGCGCTGTCCCTCCAAGTCATCTACCATGTCTAGATGAAATGTATACCCTCTCCATCATGTGTGCATTAATTGCACCACTTCCTCCATCACTGCATCAAGAATGTTCTATGATATTTCATTAGATGCCTTCCATGATCTTAGTTGACTGCTTCAACCTCCATGATCTATCTCATTAGTGAGACATGACCTCCCATCCATTCACATTAGTTTTTTCTCCACTACCCCATTATGTAGATCTATGCCTAATTAATCCACATTCACACATAAAAAGTGGATATTTTTTCATCTTGAGGATTATGGGTCCCTCCACTCTTTTATTTACTTCGATACATAAATAAAATTGTTATCCTACTGTAATATTCCCAATTATCCCAAGCTAATGGGAATATTCTATTTTTCTTTGTTTTGTTTTTCATTTCATGTTGATGAATAAAATGTAAAGGAGGACATGTAAAATTCCTGAAAATAACAAAATAAATCAATGCCCAATGTGAACATGGATAAATCTGGGCCATTTTATAAAACAAAATTGAGTGTGAAAGAGGTTGATCACTTGACCAAGTCAACCATGACCATGTCTAAAACATAGTCTAGATGCATTAAACCTCCTTGAGGCACAACACAGTTCTAGATGGAGGCTCTACATGTGAAAGGGGCTAAACTAATGAAGTGGTTTAGGGTTTGATAGGACTCCAATATTATAAAAGGAAGAGGAGAGCAGCATGAAGGGGTTGTTGAAGATATTATTTTCTGAAGGCATTGTCTACTGAGACATTCCTCATTGGGGGTTTTCCTGTTTAGGGATCCCACCTCCATCCTTGAGTAGCTCTTGGAGGAGGCTTATTTGTCTCGTCCACTATCAGGCTTGGGCCAAGCTTCACCTTACACCTACGATGCTGATCCTATTGAGGGTTGGGTTGTCCTTGTGAGTTGCGGCAAGTGGAAATACTAGATATTCTCAGATCTAGATTATACTAGTGCATCTTCTTAGTGAGTGTGTCTTTTAACCTCCTGGAAGAGTGCATTAGATTATTGAGGTTTAGATATAGAATTTGGCATTAGGACAAATCATTCTCAATGCCTACAATATAGTTTCTATCCATGAACCACATTATTTGCAAGTTTGCAGTTGGAGGGTGTTTTTTCTGCATTTTGGAGGAGAGATCTCTGGTGTTAGGATTCTTCCTCTCACTGTGGTGATCCATGGATTGGTCGTCCAATCCATGTTTTTTTCAGATCTGATCTTCTGTTCTGTTATATGATTCAGAAATTTCTGAATATTTCTGCATATTTGCAACTCTAGATCTCAGATCTACTCTCTATGCTTCATGTTTTGCACAAAACCCCAAGGGGAATGTATAGATGATAATTTCTTGTACACAGATCTGAATTAGATCTACCTTTTTATGTACAGATCTACTCTAGATCTAAGTAATTCATAAACTACTACTTTATCCCATTAAAATAACGTTTTCAGGTTTATGCAGTGTTTTCTTGTGGTTGTAGCACCTCATTTCTGAGGATTTTTCCTGTATAGTCTTATTCTTTCTCTTGTACAATGTATGGGCTGTAATTTACATCTGATTTTCTGTTATACATCTGATCTTTGAACCTCCATATCAGCCTACTAATTTGCTTCAGTGGATCCACGTTATTTTCTAAGCATAATTGTTTATTGTTGTTGCAGTCCCTTTGGGGCATTTTTCAAGCAAACTAGGTGTGGGGGATCTGTTTAACCCACCTACAAGGAGTTTTTTTTTATATCCTCTTGGATTTAGGACTTAAATACTTATATCTAAGGGATCCAAGTGCTGGTTTCAAATTCTGTTGCATACATTTATGGGAAATGAGTTTTCCAGCCATCTATTGCTGACAGATCCCATTTTGGGATATTATAGTGGTATCAAAGAAAATTTCCTTGGCTCAGCCTGTGAGCTTCAAGAAGTATGGAGTCTTTTCATGGGGATGAGGAGATCTTCAAGAGCACCCAAAGAAAACCCTTGTTTTTGGGAAAAAAAAGGTTCAAAGAAATTCTATCTCAAGCTCTGCAAGGTACCAAAAAAGACATCAGAGAAATGAGGAGGGGAGAGCATGAAGATCCCTCAACAAGATCTACAAAATCTATACATGAGGAAAGTTCTAAATCTCATCTCATGGATATGTGCACTCAGCCATATCACCAAATCTTGAACATTCTATCACTGATTTCTTCATGAAGAGGAAGAAAGGAGGTGTACCCAAGAAGGATACTCTTGGAGAGTATTTGCGGGAATATGAAGCCCAATCTAAGGAGTTCAAAGATAACTTGAACTTCCAAGGGTTCTGCGAGATCAAGGAGGATAGAAGCACAAAGGGGAAGCAACATGGTGTGAGTAGATTATTTCTATATAATTTTGATGGATCACCTAAATGTCCAGTTAGGGTTTGGGTGGAGGAGCTACGCAACTTTGTGCAACAACATCAAGTTTCAGAAATGGAAGCCATCAAAGTAGCAGCACTACATTTTGAAGGTAAAGCATATGATTGGTGGTTGTTTGAATCTTTTTCCTTAAGAAATGAAAATGCACCTACTTATGCAAAGTTTATTGAAATATTAATAGAAATTTTTTATGAAGCTTCATGTGTAACATCTTCTATTGAAACTATCAAACCATATCAAACAAATCTTTTGCATGAGTTGGAAGGGTCTATAAATCCAACTTCATTTCTAAAAACCACGGAAGAGGGTGTAAGCTTGTTTGATATCTTTCCAAGGGCAAGATCTCCATTTGATGAAGGGATTTCTTCTTAAGAGGAAGGCATGAATATTCCTCCTTCAATAGAAGACCGAGATCTAAGGTCTCTTATTGATGATGAGGCAACTTCAACTATTGTAGAGGAGGAAGGGAAGGCAAGAGATGATAATGCAGTCATAACAAGAGCACCTTAAGTACCTCCTAATTGGAAGAAAACTAAAGTTTTCTCTCAACTATGGGCAACATTTGCATACTTGGCTAAGGAAGGAGCCTTGGGAGAGGCTAGCACAGTGCAAATAATCTCTCATGAATTCAAAAGAGAGGTAAGAAATTTCCTAAAAGGGGCATTGCTATCTCCCACTCAGTTATCTGCATTGAGAAAGGGGGAATCAGGAGTCTATGATGGCATGGACATGAGGGCACATGGCAACTCCATATATCTGGGGCAGCCCATGGTATCTTCATTCACAAAATATATGTCTGAGCATGATAGGAGGATGTTAACACTCTTGCATGCATGGGCCAAATTAAGGAAGTATTGGAAGACAAGGACTTTAAGAGGGGAAGTTAATTTCCATCTTCTTCAATATTGTCTTTAGCAAGATCAGCTGCAAAATAGGCAGAAAAAGGAATATTATAATGCTCTAACATGTGATTTTTACATCAAGTATGTCAAAGAGGAGAGCCATGATATGACAGGGGTTGTATTTCAGACCTCTACAGCATTGTCATTTTTGGGAAGCCTAGATCCTTATTGGGATTCCGAACTCATGATGGAATACTCCAAGGACATTTTCACATGTGAGGTTCTTGATGGGAAGGTAATGGATGGGAGGTATAAGTTAGTTGAGGGAGTCATTTATTTCCATGATCATGTCTATTTGGTTAGAGACTCCAAGCTCAAGGAGAAATTGTTAAATGCAACCTATGAGATCCTGCTTTCCAAACTCACTGATTTCATTAGAGCATATCATACTATATTAGATGGATTCATGTGGGAGGGTTTCAAGGAAGAGGTGCACTCTCATATGAAGAAGTGCATGGATTATTTGTTAGATAAGGAGGAACATAGCTCTTGGGAAGAGCCATCATTCACACCTTCTTACTCATTGAGCGTGAGAGGGAACTCATCCATGAGTTACCTCACTGATGTAAAACAAGTATATAGAGGAACTTGTCTATCCGAATATTATGATGTATCTCCTATATTCTGATATTTTTCTAACACTCATTTGCTAGACATTTCTCCAAGAGGGGGCACTATTTATGATGGGTTTCATGGGCCACTCAAGGCCATGAACCATGTTGTGCAGGTCATTCCTTGGGGGGTATTGGAAAGTTATTATATTCTTCATGGTGTGATTCCTTTACACCAACTATGATGCACCTTCCCCAAGCATTAAAGAAGGATGGGGCAACAAACAAGTGTTGGGGGAGTGCTGGACGTGAAAACCATCCGCCAACAGTAGGGGA
>JAXQQM020070339.1:0-116728 GCA_034641835.2 Pinus albicaulis
TTGATCCGGATTTATGCAGGAACGCAACAGAATAAACATATAAACATAAAGACAGAGATGCGGCGGAAATAATACTTCATTTCATTAATATCCGAAGCTGAAATTTGCTTACGAACGAATGGAAATAAAACTATGTTAGAGCTGGTAGCTATCTGCGAGAAGAGATGTGGCGATTCTGGGGCCTACGAGCCCCGTATTTAATGAGGCTCGAGGGGCCGGCCTTGTTTAGAAACAATGGGAAATCCTAAACGACCAAAACCCTAACCACAGGAGATGAAGCGCCAAAACTATGGGCCCCGTTTGGGTAAATTGGTGTTTCAACTTCCCAGGGGCGTAACTTTGGCATACGATCTTCGTTTGACGCGTACCATACCTCATTAGAAAGATCTATCCGAGGAATAAAAATTTGGAACGAGCAGCATCGGTCCATGGACCCATGCTGCTCTCCGTTTTCCCAAAAAACATCGTTTAGGGCCTCAAAACGGCTCCGGAAGTTTAGGACCCGAAAAACTGCTAAAAATAGTAAACTGTGCCGAAACTGAAAAACTGAAATAGACAATGGTGGAGCCCCAAGTGGAATAGGCGAGTGACCACCAATATCCACCTGGATCATTCCTCCCCCCTTAGGAAGCAATGGTCCCCATTGCGTTAAGTTCCTCCATGAGATGAGGAAATTTCTGCTGAACTTGGTCCCTGGTGAACCACTTTCCTTGGTGCAGGAGTTCGCCGGCTTTGACAACCCGATATGGTTGGATCTGCTGCTAGCGAGTGTTCTTGATTTGCATGTCCATGATGCAATCTGTGGTGGCCTGTTCCATGCAGTCTGGATTTAACTCAGTTGGTGTGAGTTGTTCTGCAATGTCCGAGGTGTCCAGTAGAGGTGGGAAGTAAGGACGAAGGCGATCCACATTGAAGACTGGGTGCAGACCAAGGAATGGTGGAATGCTGAGCTCGAATGCATTGTTCCCTACAGCCTTGGTGATGGTGTATGGCCCGTATCGGAGCGGGCGAAGCTTGCGGTGGGGTCCAGTGAGGCGCTCCTTCTGCAAATGTAGCCATACTTTGTCACCCACCTGGAAGTTGTGTGGCACCCGGTGTTGATCATGGCGTTGTTTGTACTTGGCATTGGCTCTGTCCAATATATCATGAACCTATTGGCGGATGTGTTGAATGCGCTCGATGAAGCTACTGGCTTTGTCAACTTCAGACTGGACATGAGCTGAATTGGCCTGAGCAGCTGCAAATGGCATGGCTACGTCAATGGGGCATAGTGGCTGGAATCCCAAGCCCACCTGAAAGGGGCTATGGCCAATTGAACTATGGAGAGCTCGATTATAACTATGTTGTACATAAGGGAGGCTCTCGTCCCATGTGCGAGGATGCTTTGAATTGTACATGCGCAGAATGTGTACAATCATTCTGTTGACGACCTCTGTCTGGCCATCTGTTTGGGGATGGAAATTTGTGGACTTGGTGAGCTTGGTATCCAACATTGACCAGAGGCTGGACCAAAATGTGCTGAGGAACCTGCTATCCCGATCTGATATGATAGACTGTGGGATCCCAAAGTGCACCCACACTCGTTCAAAGAAGAGTTTAGCGGTGGCTTTTGCTGTGATATTCTTCTTGCAGGCCGCCATAATGGCCATCTTCGAGAATCTGTCGACGACCACAAAAACACAGTCATTTCCATGCTTAGTAGAAGGCAGGCCCGACATGTAATCCATGGAGATGGATTCCCAAGGTCGACTAGGGGTAGGTAGAGGATTATATAGGCCTTGCTTCTTGATGGTCGGTTTGGAAATGGCACAAGCAGTGCAGGATCTGATGTGCTTCTCGACATCCTTTCGAAGGTTCGGCCAATAGAAATACTTCTGCAGGATTGCTACTGTTTTCTCGACCCCGAAATGCCCAACAACTCGACTGTAGTGTGCTTCCCATATCATCTTAGCACGCTCACTTGAAGGAACACAAAGGTGTCCCATGTGACATAAAAGTGCATCTTGGAGGTGAAAATTTGGAACTTGCGTGCCCCCTAAGAGTGCCTTGTAAGTTTGGCCGAATTCTGGGTCACTCTCATAGAGAAGCGGCCAATCAGAAGTCTCGTGCCCACAAGAGTTGAGCACAGTGGTGAGCGCCATGATCGGTGGTCAGCTGAGGCAGTCTGCAACATGATTGGTGCTACCCTTCTTATACTTTATGTTCAAATGAAACTGTTGCAGATATGTAGACCACTTCTGATGGCGATCATTCTGCAACTTCCCTTGTGTCTGTATGAACTGCAGGGGCCTGTGGTCTGTGTGGATGATTGTTTCCTTCCCAAAAATGTAATGCTTCCATTTTCGACAAGCTTGCACAATGGAGTACATTTCTTTGTCATATGTGGGGTACTTATTTGTGTCAACCAATGTCTCCTTTTGGCCAATGCAAGCGGATGTCCCCCCTGTTGAGTAAGAAGCGCCCCAAATAGCATAGTCGAGCCATCTGTCTCGATCTCAAATGGGCATTGAGGGTACGGTAAGTGAGCAGGGGGCGAACAGGCGGTTTTCAGTTCTGTGAACGCCTTCATTGAGGTTGACCAAAAAAAAGTTTTCTCTCACGCTCCTCCCTTGGTGACTTGACTCGGCATCAGGAAAGTCCCAAGCAGACTCAGGTAGAAATTAGCAAGACCCGAAGAGAAAGGCTGCCGAATCTGTTATAGTGGTTAGGGCTGGCCAATCTCGAATGACTTGGATCTTGGCTGGATCCACATGCACCCCCCTTTCATCAATAATGTATCCCAGATATTGAACCTGGGTCATGCCAAAAGTGCACTTCTCCAAATTGGCACACAACTTGTGTTGCCGCAGTGTTTGGAGGACTTGTCGGATGTGGTGAAGGTGATCTTCCCAAGTCTAGCTGAAGATCAAAATATCATCCAAGTACACCACTACAAATGAGTTGTTGAATGGCCGCAAGATGTCATCCATCATCCTCATGAAGGTGGCGGGAGCATTCGTCAACCCGAAAGGCATGACCAGCCATTCGAAAAGGCCTTCCTTGGCTTTGAAGGCAATCTTCCACACATCGGAGGGTTCAATTGGTACCTGGTGATACCCAGACTTCAGGTCGATCTTGCTGAAATATTTTGCACCTTTGAGTTGGTCCAGAAGGTCATCCATCCGTGGGATTGGGTACCTATTCCGGACAATGATCTTGTTCAGCACCCGATAGTCAATACAGAGTCTCCACGTCCCATCCTTATTCTGTACCAACACGATCGAGCTCCCACAGGGCGATGAACTTGGTCTGATGTGACCTTTCTGCAACAGCTCCTGAATCTGCCTCTTGATTTCATCATTTTCCAGAACAGAGCGTCGATAGATCGGTCCATTGGGTAGCGGCGCACCTGGGGTCAGATCAATCGGGTGCTTGACCTGGCAGTGCAGAGGAACCCCTGTGGGTGAGGTGAAGATGTCCCCGTACTCCTCCATGACCTTATCCATTTGTTGTTGTCGTGCAGAGGGGCCCTGTCTGGAGGTTGTGGCCACAGTCTTCTTCTTGCCCTGGGGGCGGATCATCAGGAAAATGAATTTCCTGGTTTGGGAAATGAGCTTACTGCATTGTTTTGCAGTAACCAAAGAGATAGCGGCAGGAGGTGGTACCTCTGGTATCCTGTACAACTTATTTCCCAAAGTAACAATAACATCACGAGGCCGAGACTCATACACAGCATGACGCTTCCACAAGTATGGTTGTCCTAATAATACATCAGAAACATCAATAGGAGCAACGTCACATAATACCTCATCCGTGAAGGGCTTGATGCTATAGGAAAGGCGGCACTGCTGGCTGACGCGGAGATCTCGTCCTTGGTGAAGCCACCCGATGGTGTATGGATGTGGGTGAGCTGTGGTCGGCAAGCCCAACCGCTTCACGGCGTCTGCTGAAACGAGGTTCTTTTGGCTCCCATTGTCGACAATGAACTGTACAGGGGAGCCCTTTACCCACATCTGGGAGTGGAAGAGACGTTCCTCCTCCTTTGGATCTTTCGGTTCCTCCTTCTGGACCTTTGTAGTGGCAACAGTGGCGTTGGGCTCCGCATCAATAATCTGTTTCCCTTTTTCATTCCCCTTTTCAGGTTCTGATTTAGAGTCGGAGCATGCATCTGACTCAGAAGCCCTCATCTCGGCCATTAGCGACTGCTTGGCCCGACACTCACTTGTGTTGTGAGTGGAGCTCTTATGGAACTCACACCACTTTCCCGTGTCCTTCTTTGGCTTTGCGGTGCTGTTCTTTTCTTGTGGCTTCAATGAGTTGTCTTTAGCCACCATGCCTTGGCTTGGTCCTTTGTTCTGTGGTTTGGAAGCACCTTTCCCTTGCTTTTGATTCATAGATCCAAAGTCTCGCTTCTTCTGCTTGAATTTCTGCTCAATCTTGGCAGCATACCGGTATGCCGTACCAAGCGAGGAGATGTCAAGGAACTCCATTTCCTTCTGAATGTATTTGTGCAGACAGCTGCGATACTTTAGCACCAGATGTTTCTCTGAATCTTTGATACCCAACTTTGTGCGCAGGGTATGGAACAGATTCGTCAGCTCATGCACATCTTGATCCCTTTGTTGTCGCAGCGTGGTCCATTGTATGTTCTTGTCCTCATAGCTCCCCACGGGATAGTACTGTTCCTTGACGGCGTCTCGGAAAGAATTCCAAGTTGGTACGGCCGAGAACAGAGAGGGTTCTGTCTAGTCCTTGTTCTCACAGTAGGTTTCCCACCAGTCCTTAACATGGGGGGTAGCTTTGAGGAGTGCAAAAATAATCTTCTCCCGGTCTGAAAAGTCATGAACAGAGAAATATCCTTCTAATAGATTCAACCATCTATCTACGGCATCTCGTCTATTTGACCCTCAAATATGGGAATGTCAAAATTTACTTGTACCTTAAAGGGAGTCGCGCCTCAGTGGGCTGCCCGGATGCGATGTGATCCAGATTGACGGGTGGCCCAGATTGAAGGATCTGAGCAAAGCTATCCATCATCGCGTTCCTTTGTTTTTCGAGGGCCTCCTCGGGCAATATTTTGATAGGATCTCCTGCTCCCTCATCTTTCTTTTCGTCCCCCATGGGCGTCCGTCGAGGTTTGCGAGGCTGATCTTGCAAAGGTTCCACCAGATCAAGCCCTAGCTCCTTATACCCCGACCTCGTTGGGGACATGCAAGGAAGGATCGAGAAAAAGCAGACCGCTCTGATACCACTGATCCGGATTTATGCAGGAACGCAACAGAATAAACACATAACCATAAATACAGAGATGCAGCGGAAATAACACTTCATTTCATTAATATCAAAGAACTGAAATTTGCTTACGGACAGAATGGAAATAAAACTAGCTAGGGCGCTGGTAGCTATCTCTGAGAAGAGATGTGGCGGCTACAGGCCTCTGAACTGAGTTACAATGAGGCTCGAGGGCCTATTTATTATTTATAAACAATGGGAAATCCTAAACATCCAAAACCCTAACCCTAGGAGATGAAGCGCCAAAACTATGGGCCCCGTTTGGGTAAATTGGTGTTTCAACTTCCCAGGGGCGTAACTTTGGCATACGATCTCCGTTTGACGCATACCATACCTCGTTAGAAAGATCTATCCGAGGACTACAAATTTGGAACGGGAAACATCGGTCCATGGACCCATGTTGCCCTCCGTTCTCCCAAAAAACGTCGTTTAGGGCCTCAAAACGGCTCCGGAAGTTTAGGACCCGAAAAACTGCTAAAAATAGTAAACTGTGCCGAAACTGAAAAAATGAAATAGACAATGGTGGAGCCCCAAGTGGAATAGGCGGGTGACCACCAATATCCACCTGGATCACACGTACCACCCGGCCATAGATTGTGTTGAACCAAATCATTTTTTCTGCCAATCACCCCCATGCCATATTCCAGGCATGAATGTGGGATCTCATGGGATAAACCAATAATCCAGAGGTTAAACCACCTCCACCCTTGCCATACCTCGATCTCACCTAAACCGATTATGAGATCACAAAACCAAACCGAGCTTGGATGCCTCAAAATTCCTTCACCGTCCCTTGAGAGATTTTCTTGTCTCCACCCACCTGTTGAGGGCTTCCCAAAGAAAAAAATCTCCACCGCCAACCCTTATGATTTTCCTGAGACCACCTCGCTAGGATCCAAAACCTTCCAGAAATCAAAAGCTCAACTAAGAATGAATCCTATCACACTATGGCTATCTGGAAATGACAAGGAAAGACTAAAATCTATTGTCAAAACCCAAAAAAATCCATGCCAATGACATCAAAATAATTATATATCCACATGCACATACCATGCATGCCAAAATAAGCTAGGAAATCATACATGCAACACAAACACATGATATTCCCATAGAAGACATGAATTGACATATGCAGCAGTGCGGCACCACGCCACATGGCTACATCAAACACATGCAACAAGCAAAACAACTTTCTCCTCTTGGTTTGTTCTTCCTCCTCTACGAAACCAATTCAAGAGCTCACTTAGGATAAAAGGCCCCTAAATTGATTCTCTAATGTATTTTTATTATTGATGTCTCTAATTTCTTCACTTTTCCTCTATTTTCCTTCAATTTCCTCCTCACATGCAAATATGTGACCTTTCACCTTCCTTTTCTCCTAATTTCATTTATTTTCATATAAATAAATGTCAATTAATGCCTATTTTCCTTTTCAAAGACTTTTTCCAATTCCTTTGTCGATTTCCTTAGCCATAATAAACTAAATAGATGCCCCATTGGATTTTTTGTCCAACATTCATCTTGGAATACGTGTCCCATGACCTTGGTCTTGTTTTGTATTTATTAACTTTATTACATGGGGTTCCAAAATATTGATGGAAAATGTTGTGGAAGCTTACTGTCATGTAAAATCCATATTGTTCTAATGGCATATTTTAGAAATAAGATTCCCACTAGTGTAAAATTAGAAAAGAGAAGCTGCGGTGGCTAAATTGATGCCCCCTCTACCAGCAGTCGAGGAATTAGATGATCGCATGTTTCTATTTCACCCTTATGCTAGCATCACCTTAAATACTGTTGAAATTTATTATTTGTTGGTCCTTTGTGGAAATGTTTTTCTTGCAATGAAAAGTGGAAAACCTAGCAAGACTCAGGAATCTAGGAAAGCTCAAAAAAATCACCCATTGTCGTTTGGGGATATGGCTAGCACGAAATAAAGGCATATTCTAGGAGAAAAGAAATAATCCTGTCAAAGTGGTAGTCTAGTTTATGGCTATTTGTGAGCTAATTCTTGAAGATGATTCTAGCCATATACCACGAAACATAACAAGTGAACAAGTGGATCGTTGACGCCCTTGGAGGCACACTTTGATGTGGTGCATCCCAAGCTAGGGGTGAGCGTGGGGGTGGAGAAATACTATATTTATCTAAAAACCACTCTTACAAAGCTTCAAAGTGGTTTTTTTGAGTCATGGCCTCCAAATAATTATGCATAACTCTTAAACCTCAATCTTTTTATTCTTTTTACTGTGTGAAAAGGGGTGCATGCATCTTCATATCTTTGGTGATTCTATCATAGTTATAAATTTATTTAACGAGACATCTAGATGTCACATGCACACACTCAATCCCATCTTGGAGGAGGTTTTACTATTAAAGAGGAATTTTGATTATATCCCTTGTTTTATATACGAGGGAGAGAGAAATGTCATTGATAATGAACCATCCCGGGGTGGGCACATAACAAGCTCTTGGCACATGGAAGATATGCGAGCATGACGGCAACGAGCACGATGAGTCTACCACAAACCGTTCATGCATGGTTTGCGGTGGAAAAATGCACAAGACTAGGGACTTCATATTTTACATAGTTCGTATGACTCATGTAATTTTCTCTACGGGATGAAGGGGGTTTTTTATTGACATTTTGGTTATGAACCATATGACATTTTTGTAACTTTTTTATGATGAACCGAAAAGGCTTAATGCTTGCCATTACTTGTATTTTATTTTTAATGGATAGCGCAAGTATAAACAACCATCCTTTCATGTACTTCCACTTAGTAATATCTAATAGGTCTTTATGAGCCCACTACAATTATGACTTATGTTTTCTTGCAAGATGGATAAACAACCCTTTTGAATGCACATTGGTGCATACGCAACATGTAATTTTCATCCTTTCTAATGAAAATTGCTATTTTTCCTTGGGAAAATAAAAGTTTGGAGTTGAGGTGATAATTATTTATCCTCCATGATTAGTTTCTACCCTCAATCCACAGAAAAATTTTGAATTTATAATCTAATAATAATAACAAAAACCTTATACAAACTAACTAATTTACATTTCATAAATGAATTATATTTTTAACTTATTTAATACAATATAAAATTTTGAAATACTAATATGTTTTATTTCTTGATTATTAATAAATTGTTTATATAAAAAAATATAATTTCTTGTATGAAAAAAGAAGTATCATCTATTTAAGAATAATTAATACAACCATATAAATTAAATGGATGTCAAACATGTATAGATGTCAATCTATTATGAGCCTCAAAATACTTATTTCATGATGCATCTCTATTGTTAAAATTAGCTTGCCATAAAATTAATTAAATTATTATTATTATTATTATTATTATTCTTAAAAAAATTAATATACAAGTTCAACATGTAAATTAAAAATATATGGAATAAAATTCATAATTATTGATATTTACTCTCACTTTACATAAAAGATTCTTAATTTATAAATAAATTGTTATAATATTATGGATAATACAATAACACTCATCAATATTGTATGAAAAAAACACAACCTAAATCATTTAATATAACACTTATTTAAAAAACATTTTTTTATTAATTTTATACCGCACTTGTGGCATAGCGGGGGACAATTGAGGTATAACACTTGACATCCCTCACGATCTTGATTTTTTTCTTGTCTGCGGGTTTTGAAATGCACATGTAGCATGTATCGAAATGTTCGTTGATACGAAAATCAATTAATTTATTTAGTCATAGACATGCCATTTCAAGTCAATGGTCATACATTAGAAAACATGTTGTTTCAAGTCCATTGTGATAAATTAGAAATGAGTCATTACTGTGAAGATATATTTCTCTTTACCATTAATCAAATACACGAAACCTAGGGCATATGGTTGAAACAAATATAAATGAGTGGCTTGATTGATTTCGAGTCGTGGTCTACCGGCTTGGCAATGTTTATATTGGTCTTTGACGCATTTAAGGAAATCCCCCTTAGCCTTCAAACTTTAACCATGAAGGGGAGTCAAAATGGGCGGTTTTCAATCTGGGCCCTACTCCCACGTGTCAAATCACGGTTATTTCACACCCCTTTCACGATACCTACTACCACCTTAGGGGACCCCCTCCAAAAATTGACTTCGGGTTTTACATGACGGTGTGTCACAACCAACCATTCTCCCCCTTAAAACCTTTACTTCTCATCGCATGCCGCAAGTTTCAAAAGCTAAGTGGGTCAGGAGAATCGCGGTCGTGGGGAAAGTCGTGAACGAGTCAAGTAATGCCTCAAATAACTAAGAAACGAACGGGCATGGTAGGAAAAACAAAGTTGGCAAACAACGACAAGGGAGTAGTGAGGACCGTTGGTTGACCATCGATCGATGGTGGAGATTAAATAATAACATATTGCATATCGGCGAATTTCACATTTGCAAGTTAATAAATCGCGAGTTTAACATTTTAGATTGTGAGGTGATAGGTCACAAAAAAATGCGAAATGCGAAGCGCGACAAGCGAGATGTGGCGGACAGCGTGGCCCCGGACGCGATTGGTTTATGATGACATGGTGATGACATGCAAAGATGACGTGGCAACAACATGGTAGTGACATGGCAAGGCGACGTGGACACAGCATACCACACATCGCATATTGCATAGGATAAGTTTATGGTTAAACGTTAAAAGTTGCAAAGTGCAATAAGGGCACAAGGATGCGATGTAGTTTCAAAGGAAAATCCCAAGGGATTTAAAATCGATATGAAGAGCCTTTTATGTGTTAAATCGCATCGGAGGAGGAGGAAAAGGAGATTAAAACATGAAATCTATAGAACGGGAGAAGAAGCGATATGCGATGCACGGATGAGGACACGATCGTAATCGAAAATCACAAGTTTCCAAGGATAATGCAACGGAGGTAAAGGCGTTATAATCATGAGAAGTGCGATGTGGGATGTGATGGGGCACGATCATAGCGCCTGTCGCAAGTTTTAAAGGATAAGTGCAAAGGTAAAGTTAAGTCTTGCGCCTTCTGAAGTGCGATGTTGATGCGGATGCGATGCATTTCGAGCGAGAGCCTAAAGATTTTCAAGTGGGTGGATGTGGTTTGTCCCTTTGTTTTGGTGAAGAAAATTAAGCACAACGGCGGGACCCCGAGCCACACATTCAAGGGTTTTCCACCATTTACCGAGAGAAGAAAAGTTCTTCCAATCGTTAAAAGAACAAAGGGTTATGTTTTAAAAAACCGCCAAAAGCTACACGAGATTGAAGATTCGGTCAAAAGGGGCACAGTAGTAAGGGTCGAGTGAGGCGAGGAGTTTTTACAAAAATTGTTATGTTATAACGGTAGAAATGGAAAAGGTAGCAAACTCGTCGGAACGGTCACTAATCCATGTAAAGTGGCAAGCAACGCACCATATTTAATTACCAAATTCCGGTTTACGAAAACAAATGCCGGATATCGACATGTCTTCATAACTCTAGCGGTTATTTACTCTTGTCCGGTGATATTTATGACCTTCTCTGTTATGTAGTGAGAAAGAAAGTAGTTGTTGGTTACAAGAAGGATTGTACTTAGTTAGTTAGATTTATACTGTATTTCTTTGACCGAAGTATGTGAGGGGTGGGTAATATGAACGGGGATAAATCCCATTCTATAATGTTGTGATAGTTTTAAATGTAATTAATGAAGCTTTCGGGATTCAAGTGTTTCACCATATGGTGAATTTTCTTGTTTATGTGTGATCTGTTAATGTCCTATCTTTGTATTTATGAATTCGAATATTGTAGACTAGAAATGATGAATAGGATTTTATTCAGGGCACCTATTCATGTTGATTCTGTAATATTATATGTTTTTCCATTGATCTTGAGTCAAGGGAATCATGCTTTGCTCATGAATTCTGCTAAAACTTACACTCCATTTTAGTTGAGGAATCCTTGATTGCTCCTTAATCTGCGAGTCCACTTTCCTGTATCTTCCCATTCCATTTTATTCTCGAGAGATCCATAGCGGTACATCGAGCTTGCGGAAGTGTTTCCTCCTGTTGGATTACTTTTGTAATCCCGGTCACCTAACCTTTAGTATTCCCGATGGCCTTTTCCCTTGCTTTCCCCACCAAACCCAATTCATCCAACTCTTCTTATATTAACTAGCCTAAAATTCCCAATCCAACAAAGCTATATCTCATAAAGAGATCCCTCTACGGGTCTAGGAGGGCTAGATCCTAGGCTCGAAGCGGTTTTGATGTTGCCTCTAGGGATTACTGTCTTTAGCCTCGGAGATTACGGAGTGATAATAATCACGACCATGTTGGGGACAAGTTTAACTTCCTCGGTAACAATTTTCAAGGTCGAGTTTGCTTTTGATGGTAAACATAAGTCAAACACCATAAGGTTGTTCCCATTCACACAGTGACTCCATTGGCGACAAAATATAAAAATAGAGATTCACTTTGGCAGACTCCATAAGCTCAAGATGGGATCATTTGCAAGGAGATATGCTCCAATGAATAGATATCACATTCCAAGCTTCCCAAACAAAATGCCTCAAGTAAGTTGGAAAATAAATCTTCCTATTTTTCAAGATGGGAATGTTGATGATGCTTTGTTGTCTCCTTAAATTTCATATTCATTCATGGAAGTTGAAGAAGTTGAATGGCATGAGGGCTGCATGAATATGTTCATGGAAAAATTAGATGGAAAATCGAGAGAACGATATGAAGGTTTAAACCTGGTAGCTTGTTTTCTTTAAAGGATTTCCACAAAGTGTTTTATGAGCATTATAAATAACATTCCCCATCTTCGTCATTAGTGGAAAACTATTGTGATTAGTTTGAGGGTTTTCTTACAATACATTGAAGAAGTATTGATGAAGACATAGTAGATATGAATAGCGAGGATCTCTTATAAGAACTTTATGGCTTTCATTCCCAAGCTACTTATCATGATAATCAGGAAAGATAGCTGAAAATAGAATGAATCGAGGAAATGAAAGTAGGTTCACATAATCGTCTCTTGAGACAGCGATAAATTAAGCTGATCTTTTGTATAAAGTTGAAGAAAACATTCGATATCACGAAATCTCCACAATAGAAAGAAAACAATTGTTGTTTAATCCAAATAAAACAAAAGACGCCTCCCTTCTTTAAGCGAAGAAGAAACTAATCATATTCTAAGCATGAAACCAACCTCTCTCAAGTTTTGTGTAATGAGGAGATTATTTCTATTTTATACTTGTTGTTTATGCTCTGATGTTGTCTCGTGAAGAAACAAATGTAGAACATATTGATGTTGATGTTGTTTTTACATTCTCAAGAAGGCTTAATGCCGGAAAGTGCTTATGTTCATCCAAAATGATGGCCTTCAAATGGAATTCAACAATCTCATTCAAGACATGCCCGGAGTTTAATTGAGAACATCATATTGGTATACAATGAGGATGCCATGTCGAGATGACCATGAAGAATGTGTAGACATTCTCTTCCGTGGATCCTAACTAGGACAAAGTGGAACCGAGAAGTCCTAGATGAAGCTTGTTACTTGAATCCTCGGACTAGGTATTGTTCCAAGATCCTTTTCTTTGGCTTTTAGAATCATCTAAGGAAGGAGTATGCTGTAGTAACGAATGGTTTGCTACGAGAGTTTAAGAGAAAAGTTTGAAAAATTATATTCAATGGCCAATAATATGGGAGTGGTCCTTTTGTTTACGAGCCTACTCCAAAAGTGAACAAGAATCAATCATGTAGTCATTTACTTGATTGGTTCCATTGAAAAAATGAGTTCACTTAGTGTATATATCATCTCCAAGTTAGATTGGGATAGGTAGGTGTGCAAATAAACTTTGTACTGCGAGCATTTCTAGTTTTTGGTTCGGGTCACTTGTCAATTGTCGAGTTCAAATTTCGAGTTTCGATTATAATTTAGTGTTTAGTATTCATATTTTACGATGAGCATTGACTTGACATGAAGGTTTCGACCACGAGATTGTATCGGATCCCGAGGTTGCGGAATTGGGATCGGCCCGATAGATCGGGCATTAATCTTGTGGTGTTCTTGACGCTTCCCTAAACGAAGTGCCATCCCAGTGCAGAGCCTTGTTGAGGTCACATAATTTACGGTACCACAAGGTATTTGTGTACTTTCTCTTTGTAGATTTTTCATATTGTACACGGATGTCAATATTCAAAGTATTTTCCAAAGAAAGATGAAGAGAAACAAAAAGAAGAGAAAAAGAGGTATTTAAAAAGGAAAAATGCAAAGTTCATACTATAGGTAAGCGACCTAAAGCTTGCTTTATTGTTTTACGTATAATCAAAATGAAAGGATCAAATTTTGGACCTTATGGTATCATTTTTTATCCTAAGTCCTAGACCACGTTGCATATCCTTTCACCCGCCCCTTTGCTATTTCTCTTATCCTAAGTTTCATTTTATCTCCTAGAGCTCTCATACCACGACTCCACTGACATCACTTGCCCCAACCCATCGCATTAACCATATGCGTTCCCCACCTCACATCCCGATGGTCTTCGACGCATTTCGAACCCCCATAGCCCCGCGAAGGGGTACGAAATGGGCGGTTTCAAAGTTGGGCCCTACTCCCATACGTCGACTCCGGTTGTTTCGCACCCCCCTTTCACAATACTACCTACCACCTTAGGACCTCTCCCAGAAAACCTTCTTTAGGATTTACATGACGGACGGGTTACGGTTAACCATTCTCCCCCTTAAAACCCTTTTATATCTCGCATGTTGCAAGTTTAAAAAGCTAAGCGGAATTGATGCTTGATCATAGGGAAATTCATGAGCAGGTCAAAGTATTCTACGAATAACTAAGAAATGAACGGGCACGACCAAAAACAAAGTCGGAGAAAAACACGGCAAGGAAGCGAGCGGGGACCGTTGGGTGCGAGAGCATCGATCAACGATAGAGATTAAATTGCATATCGCATATCGGCGAGTTTCACATTCATAAGTTAAGAAAGCGCAAGTTAAATTGTTACATTGCGAGGCAATAAGTCCATAACAAAAATGCGAAATGTGAAGCGTGACAAGGCGCGTTGTAGATGACGTGGCCCAAACCCACGGATCATAGTTGGTTTATGATACAGAGTGGCAAGTGACATGGAAAAATGACGTGGCGAGGCGACGTGGCAATGACGTGGCAAGGCGACATGGCACGATGACGTGGTTTGACGCATACGGGTACATCGCGCGGTTTGCATAGGATAAGTTTATGGATTAAACGTTAAAAGTTGCGAAGTGTGATAAAAGAGGTTCGGATGCGATGTAGTTTCAGGGAAAAATCCAAAGGATTTCAAATACGTATGCGAGCCATTTACGTGTTAAATCACATCGGAGGAGGAAAAGGATATTACGATGAAATCTATGGAACGGTACGTGTGGCATGATGCCGGAGTGGGACCTAATCACAATCACAAATCGCAAATTTTAAAGGATATTGTGGAGGTAACGTTAATACGCCAAAGTGCGATGTACGTGTCAGGTGTGGTACGATCGCATAGCGCACATCACAAGTTTTAAAGGATAAGTGAAAAAGTAAAGTTAATACTTGTCATGCGAATTGCGTTGTTGGCATGGATGCAATGTAATTCATAGAAAAGGTCTAAAGATTTTCAAGTCTAGGCGGATGCGGTTTGTGCATTTTTTTGGTGAAGAAAAAGGGCTAAGTACGACGGCGGACTGACCACACATTCAAAGGGTTTTCCACCATTTACTTGAGAGAAGAGAAGGTTCTACCAATGGGAAGAAAAGAACAGTATTTTTAAAGTACTACCAGCACTAGACAAAATTCTGATCAAAAAAAGGGCTACTGAGAGGTAAGTAAGTAGGAAGTCGGCAGGTGATCTTAAAAATTGTTAAATAATTTATAATGGCAGAAAATGGAAGGGTAACAAACTGTCTGTTTAATCACTAATGTATGAAAATTTAATTTCTTACTGATTCAAAATTACAAATGCAGTTTTCCAAAGAAGAGCAGATATCAGCATGTTTCTATAACTCTAAGTAGATTTTATTTTCGTGTCCGATGATATTGCCTTCTCTGTTATGTAGTGAGAGAGTAAAAGTATTTTATTCTGGTTTTAAGAAGGAATTTATCTTGGTAACTTTGGGTAGTACCTGCTTCAACATTCCAAAGTATGTGGGGAGGGGGAGGGGGATGCGAGAAGGAGGAATGAGTCCATTCGTAATGTTGTGATAGTTTGCAATTAATTCAATAGAAGCTTTCAAGATTCAAGTGTTGCACCATATGGTGAAGTTTCTTTTGTTTAATTTGTGATCCATTGTCTTTTTGTCTTTGTATTTTTGAATTCATATATTATAAAACAAAAATGATGGATAGGATCTGTTACGGGAGCACCCTATTCTTGTTGATTACTAACGATATTCTATGTTTTCCATTGATGTAGATCAGTAGATCTTGCTGTCTCCTTGACTTCGTGAACCTTACCTCCCGAGTTTAATTGAGGAATTATTGATTGATCCTCAATCTCTGTTGAGTCCTACTTTCTTGTATCTTCCCATTTCATTTTATTCTCGGAAGTCCATAGCAGCCCACCCTAGCTTGCCCTTTGTTTCGCACGTTGGATTAATTTTACAAATTGGTCACCCTATCCCTTTGACTCCATTACCCAATTTCCCTTTTCCTCACTTTTCCCCACAAACCAATTCAAAATCAACTGTCATATATATTAACTAGCCTAAAATGCCCAATCTAGCAAGGGTGTATCTCATAGAGATATCTCTCTAGGTCTAGTTGATGCGAAATGACTTTATTAGTTTTGTTGCTAAGTGTCACTGAGTTTAAAAACATGTGCCTAATTTTTCTCACTTTACTTTGCATAAGGATTAAGGTGTTTGTCCATGAATTGTAGATGATTTTTAGTGAATTAGAAGCATAAAATAAGCACAAATAACACTAAACAATATTGTAACATAGATAAATAAGTCGCCACATGGAAATTTACACAACGAGGGCATGATGAGCGGTTCACCCCTCCTTGGCTACATGCAACGGTCCGACTCACAATAACTGTTCATCTCCTTTTCATTATGCTAAAATTTTTCCCTTGCATATAGTTACGGTGCTCTAATGGTTGTTTTCTCGACCAATGGCTCCGAATGCTCCAATTAGTTAAAAATGACTCTTCATTCACTCGGTATAGTCGAAAATTGGGCCTCTAATACTTTTGCCTAGTTTTGCTAAAGCTCCACTAAAGTGGAGAACTCCCTTAACTAGAGTTAGAATAGTCAAAACCGCCGAAATGGTGCACCTACTAAACTACGCGAAATGACGAGAGAAAAATTAAAGTTTGCGGTTGGAGTGGCCACATGCAGACAGCGGGTAGGCGCGGTGGTTAGTGGAACGCGTCGAGACGGAACTCGGTATAAAATGTGGTTTGATGCGTTTAACTGCGGATTCCAGGAGTTACCATCGGTTTTTGAATAGTACGCGGTTGGTTGACAATTTAATTTTCCATGTGACAGTATATGTGGGAGCTTACGGCGAGGTTAGGTGCGGTGGTTCTGACCCCCAACCATGATTACAATACACCATAAATTTAAGTCGTGCCCTTAGGGGTTAAGATCTAATGTGTAGTGTGGACTATAAGACACATGCCTACAAAACAGAATAAATAAAATAATTTCACTGAGACCCTCCAAAACTTTGGGTCCCATTTCGGGGACACGTGGTTTTCATGGCCCCCTTGCATGTATCACCCTATGATTGGCTCCTTTCCTCCCAAGCCAAACCACGAATAAAAACTAAGACACACCGCAAACCATGATTGGCCGGTGGAAAGGAATATTGAGAATATTCCTTTTCATTCACCTGACACCTCCACCTTCTTGTTGTGCATCCTAGTCAAACCTGGTCAAACGCCGAAAATTTACTTGTTTACGTATTTCGATCGAACACTTGTGATTTCTCCCTCATATGACATTGGTTTTTCGAGGCCCCATTCACGAAAACATAATCAAAGAGACAAAATTACGCAACCATCCTAGTTTTAAAACCAATCCTATAAATTTGACTTTTGAGCAATATTTATGAACTCCTGACCATTCCATCCCATTGGGAATATTTTAGACCCCAAAATACTTTATTACCTGTTCAGTAGATGAGGGTATAGCTCCCTCACCTTTGCAACCTCTATCCATTTTTCCTTTCTTGGTTTAGTGCCTTTGAGCTCAACTCGAAGTTAGTCAACACTTCCCCTCTTTCATGCTCTTGTCCTCTGTCCAAAATTGTATCTTCTTTGAGCTCATACGAAATTATGGTGAGAAATATTTAATAGAAGGTTGTTGAACATCACTTCCTTGATCATGGATCAAAGGTGGCTCATCTAAGCGTAATTTTTCAACATTAATAGCTTAATACATTTGCATATAGGAAGTCAAGTCAAGTTGGAATGCATTATTACCAACTTTATTTATGATCTTAAAAGGACCATAGAGAATGGGTGAGATTTTTACCTTAACCTTGCATCATTTCCTTGCTAATGTGAAACCATACCTCATCTCCTCTTGAAACTTCTAATCGACACGGTGTTTGTCATGCCTCTCTTTGTATTTGCTTTGACTTTTCTCAAGTTTTTCTTGAACTTTTTTTGATGTATAATGCAGGAATTTTCTCAATGAACTTTCGAGCCTTATCAATGTCACTACTTAATGCCATCAACTACAACATCCTTCCCAAAGATGAATTCTAATGGCAATTTTGGAAAATAACCAAAGCATACTTCAAAAGGTGAGGTTGCATCATTGAAAAGAGTGCTTTGCCCGATTGTAAGCGTGTTGAATGTAATGCCGTTGTTCATCCCACAACTTAGGATATTTGCGGTAATATCCTCTCAATTGATGCATAACCGTTCTACATTTCTACCTCCATTTGTCCATCTGTTTGTGGATGAAAAGGGTGCTACTCTTCTTGAACTTTGTGTCCATCATTCTCCATATATTTGACCAAAAATTCCCAATGAACACCGGAATCCCTGTCACTAAAAGCAGTTTTAGCAATCCATAATGAACCCAAACAATTTGAAAATAAAGTTCAGCGGTTGTTCAACGATGTGGTTTTCTTACATGGCATAAGTATACACATTTTACTAAATCTATCCATAAGTACACAAATATAATCATTTTCCTTTCTTGACATAGGTAGACCTCCAACAAAGTCCATGGAGACACTCTCCCATGGCCTTGATGGCTCTTAGAAGTATTAGCGTGTACAATCCAAGCTTCTATTACTAGGCTTACTTGTTGCACACATAGAACAACCTCTTATAAAACGTGACACACTATCTATCATGCGAAGCCAATAACAATACCTTTGTAGATGCGCCACTTTATTTTCTTACCCCAAAGTGTCCAGAAATAAGAGATGAATGAGCTTCTCCTCCATGAGCACTTAGCCTCTCTCCTTGTGGAATACATAGCTTTCCCAAATGAAACAACAAATTTTTATGCATGTGATAATATTTTCTTCAACTTGATTCCCTTCACTCAAACTAGCATACACGTCTTGGAAATCAATGTCATGTGCATATTTTCATATATAAATCTCATGTACAACGAATCATTTTTGAGTAAAGTAGAAGCACTAATGATTGGTTTTGAAATCAAATATGCAACTTTGTGAAAATACCTATCTTGTAACTTATAAACAAGTGAAAGCTGTTGAATAAATCCCATCCACGAAATGTCTTGATTTGTTGCGGTTTGTTTACATTATAATCTTTGTAATTGTTGGTGATCGGTATGTATAATAGTCTCTTTACCCATCAAGTAGTGTTTCCGGAGTTCTTGACACTTTGTACCAATGCATATAGTTCTTTGTCATATGTAGGATAGTTATTCACAACACCATTAAAAGTTTCAAAATGAGAAAATGATAGGCTTACCATGCTACAAGGAAATCTTTAGCATGGCATAATCACTAGCATCGGTTTGAATCTTGAATGGTACATCTCCAATTCGTAATGCAAGGGTTGGAGATAGGCTGAATTTGTCTTTTAAAGCTTTGAGAAAGTTGTTTGTTGTTTTCCTCCCCATTGGAAGCCTTTCTTCACACTTTTCTTGCATGCATAAGTGTGACGGAAGAAAGTTAGCGATAAACTTCCTCCAATATTAGAAATTTGCCCACCTAAGAAAATTCTAACCTCAATGCTTGTTTTGGGTGTGGGACAATTCAAAATAGCATGCACTTTAAAGAAGGATCAATTCTCAATTCTCATCCTCCTACAATATGTCCCAAATAGACCAAAGAAGTCTTTCCAAACTCACACTTTGACATCTTAAGAAACAATTTCTCTTTCTTCAAAATATCAAGCACTCTATTCACATGGAAGACATGATCTTCTCTTGTTTTTACGAAAATTAAAATGTCATCTAAGTAGAAAATAACAAATTCATCAAGGAATGGACGCAAAACACTATCCATAACTTGCATGAATGTTTCCGGTACGTATAAACCAAAAGGCATAACTGTAGCCACTTTCGAAGAGTCCTTGTTTTGTTTTGAATGCAATTTTCCATATATCGAGTTTTGCAATTCTTACTTGATAGTATCCACTTCGTAAATCTACTTGAGTGAAAAAACTTTCCTTCTTTCAACTGATCAAGCAAATCATCTATTCTTGGGAGTGGGTAATGTTTTTTTCTTTGTAATCTTGTTCAAAGCTCGAAAATCTACACACGTAAGCAGAGTCCCATCTTTCTTTGGTATCAAGACTATGGGTGAACCACATGGCGAGTGCTTGGCCTTGTAGATTAATTTTTCAACATCTCTTTGATTTGCCTCTTTGTTTTCAACATTCTCCATTATCGACATGCGATAAATACCAATGTTGGAAGAGGTCAATCTTGCTATTGAATCTCATGTTGAATTTCTCTTTTTGGAGGCAATCTGTTGGCTCCTGAAACATCTCATGATGACCATTAACCACATCACTATAAATTGGATTTAAACTTAGGGATCACATCCCTCAAAATATTCATGATTAATATCAGCTGCGGGCTTATCATAAGAAGAACAAAATTCTTACTTGAATTTACCAACCTCTTTACGTGTCAACATTTACCATAGCAATTTTCGTCTTCTTGCGATGTGCTCTAGCGATGAACTCCTTGCCATCTTTGAATAAATTATACTTTTTCTCATGTAGATAGAGAGATGCTTTCTGTCATACAAGTAAGGACTCCCTAATACAATGCCGATTATGTCAAGCAGAACTACATCTAATTCAACGGTGTGGTAATTTTCGGTGATTGCAAGCCTCAATAGCAAATTCTTTGAAACACTGTAGATTTGCATCCTTACAAATCTAGCAGAATGGATATGGTTTTGGATGTGGTATGGTCTCAAGGATAATTTTCTTGACCAAATTTTCAAAGATTAAGTTTTCTTGTGACCCTTTGTCTGAGCAATGTGTCAATCTTATTGTTTGGATATGACCCTCACATGAAACGGTTCTATTCTTACTTCTTCATTGAGTGTTTATGTGACAGTTTGATGTACTAGTCATAAGGTTTAGTTTCAATTTATTTCCCTTCATGTTCTTCAATCCCATGGCTGTAATTTTAGATTCATTACTTGAATCGGATCCAAAAATCATGTTGAGTTGTAGCATAGGTTTTACATTTCCTTTATTATTGGGTTTCTTTGCCCTCATCTCGAGATGTAGTTTCCAACGATGAGTTTCATCATGGCCTTCTTTTGAACAATGTTTACAAACTACTTTTTAACCACTCTTTCTTAATAGATGCATTTTTTTCCTTTTCGGGTCTTTCCTTGGCTTTTTTCCTTAAAAGTTTTCTTTCTACCCTCTTGAAATGTTTTTCCCTCTAGCTTCTATATGTGGCACGAACACAAACTTCATCTAGATTGGTGGGGTTAAACATGACAATAGTATGTTTTAGGTAGCTATGTAAGCCTCCTAAGTACTTGAGAAAAGTATCACGGCTATGAAAATCTGCCCCTAATAATAAATCTCTTCTCCTAAATTCTTGGGTGTATTCTTGCACATTGTGTCCTTTTAATTGCCTAAAGTTCTACCAATTCATGATGGCTTTTTACTGCGTATGAGCTAATGGATAAAATTTTTGTTTAATAGCACTAATGAAATCGACCATGGTACAATAATCTTACCATGTTTCTTGATTTCCTCCTTTGTCTTGGCTTCCCACCAGAACAAGTGCCGCACCTTCCATTCTCAATGAAGCTAATTGATTTTTGTATCATCATCTTGAAGGTTATGTATTCTCAAATAGACCTCGATTGTCTAATCCAATTATCAGCTTTTCTTCATTTACTTCACCATTAAACATTGGCAATTCGAACTTAACATCAAGTTTTAAAAAGGGACTTTTACCGGTGCTCTTTGACTTGTGTGGCTAATGTCTTGAAGAAGAAGTAGAGGATGATGATGATGAGGGTGAAGATGGTGACTCTCCATTGCCTCCATTTCCTCCATTTCCCTTATTTCTTATCTTCATCATGGTAAACTCTTGAAGATCCTTGTCCTTCCTTGTGAAGTTTTGATCCTTCTCCTTCCGGAGTCTCTCATTCCTTTCTTCGATAAAGGATTCTAACCATGATCATGTCGAAAATTCTTTCCTGGGCACTCTTTCTTCCTCCTTAGGGCCAACTTCTTCATGGATTTATCATTCCTCATTAGGCATGCTTAATGGAGCTTCCGCTTCCTTAGGAGGTGAAATAGGTGAAGTGAAGTTGTGAAAATCTTGCTCTCCTTTTCTTTGTCCTTTTTGAAGGCATACCTTCCACAAATTTTCCTTCTCCTCTCTTGAGCTTGAGCCTTGTAAGCATCTAAAACTTGCAAACAGGATTAAAACAATTATTTGCACTAAACAACACCAAATAGTAAAACTCTAGCTGCGGTACCAACTTTGATTTGAAACGATTGTATTAGTTTTGTTGTGCTAAGTGTATTTTTAGTTTAAAAACATGTGCATAATTTCCTCTTTATTTTCCATAAGGATTAAGGTGTTTGTCCATGAATTGTAGATGATTTTAGTGATTTAGAAGCATAAAATAAGCACAAATAACCTTTGAACAACGGTGTAAAACAAAAATAAGTCACCACATCAAACACGTTATCTACAATAATAGGACACTTGCATCAATATTAGAGAGACCACTCTACAACATGGTGGACAAATAGTAGTTATGTAAATTAATCTTCAGTTTCTTCTTGCTTTGATTTACTTGGCCATGTTTAAATTTGAAACCATTTTTGACATCATTTGTTGTTTTTAAAACCATGACCAAACCTATTTAACCAAGTAAATTACTTAAATTTGATGATGAGAAAGTGAAATCTAATGGAGATATACGGCGACAAATGCCACTTGTTTTTCCTATGTCATCATGTGGATTTTCTCGGCGGAAGGAGTGAGCTTGGATCGGCTGTCCATATGGGTGAACGCGGCTTTTTTTTTCCATGAAAACATACTTTTTATTTAAGAAGAACAAAAAGTATAATCTTGTTACATAAATTCGAAAAGCCCTACAAGGCCGAAAGAAAAGCATCAACATATAATACCTTGAGGTTACAACAAACCCACTCCCACTAACGGTATAAAACACAATTGCTAGAAACTAAAAATGTCTTAAAACGGAATCTTTGAATTTAAAACATCGGGACCATATTCATACACCTGACATAAAAAAGCCCCATTTGAATAAGCAAGCTTTTTTTTTAAAGATATAAATATATTCTTGTGTTCCCAAAACATGTGCTAGAATTGAATGACATTTAATTCCTCCCAAAGGGCCTTATCTTACTTGCAATTAAATCATTCCATAATCGCTTTTGAGTCCCCAAAATATGAATACATTTTATGCCTTTGAAGAGAAACTTTCATTAGACCCCACAAGTCTAAAGTTCAACTTGGTTGTTGGTTTCTATGCCAACACCTAATTTCCTCTGAAACAATGATCATGTAAAGGTACAAAATCCAACACCTAATTTTCCTTTGAAACAATGATTATGCGGAGATACAAAAATACATCGCGCCCCATCAAAAAAACCCCATGGCTCCTAATGCATCACAAAAGAAATCAACTTCCTAGAAGCTTGTTATTGATAGTATGTAGTTTTTTTGAATAGTGGGAAAATATATCATAACTCGGTTGTCAAATTTAAACGTTAGGAAAAAACATATGGTTGTTGACTCATCCTTATTACGCTAGGAAAAGCAGGGCCACCTAGAATTACCGTTGGTGGAGTGGAGTAAGATAGCAAGCTTTCACTCCTACTAAATGCAACTTTACAAGACTTGGGTTGTGAACATTTTTCCTTACATTGCGGGACATGCCAAGCCCCAAATTGATTGTTTGCAATTATGGTTTAATAATTTTGGTATATATATATATATATATATATCTTATAACACTTTAATTTCTTAACGTTCAATTTCTTGAAATTTTGACATGACCCTTGCATATCTAAATTATGTATATTGATGGATCTAGATCAGCACAATCACCATTCTCCTGATGATGAACTACCTTTAAAGTAGTTCTAAACACGTCGTTTAACAATTGATTATATGATTTTCCCGAATATTTTTTATTAAATTAGATATAGATCACATAAGTTTACCTCTCTCAAGTTTGTAGTTATGTTGATTAATTTATTTGAATTCTCTTTGATTAAATTTAATTCTCAAATGACATATATGATGGTAATTTATTTATTTATTTTAAAGTTGCTTCTCAAATTAAATAGCATAAATATGTAGATTAAATTAAAATATTAATAAACATTGATAAGAAAATAGTAAATATCAAGGTATTTATTTTATAATACATTTCACATACTAAAAATTAATAAAAAATTAATTAAATCATATATATTTTTTTAAATTACTATTAATTATAAAGAGTAATATATAAATTAAATAATATTTATAAACATGACCATTTTTTTTAAATTAAATTTATATTTTTTCAATAAATCTAATCTTCTATTAAAAACATTGTATAAATATTTAAATTAAATATTTACTATCCATAATAAAATTATTAATATTTTTTTAAATTATAAAAATTCAATTCCAAAATTCACTTGATCTAATTATAATGATGCCTTTGCAGGCATTCCTTTGAGAATAACTCCCCTCCCATGCCATCTGTCGAGCCCCGAGTTGGCACCAAGGCCAGCGAGCGCCCATGATGTGCCATGCTCAATTGGTGGCGAAAAAATGACTTAGTGTTGCGGTAAGTGCCCAAGTACAACGAGTGTGCCTACATGGAGAGACTCCTAGGTTTGCAAAGTGTGCACGAGTTAAGGGCGCGCGCACAGACGAGGCAAGGCATTGGTATTGTGTTGGGCGAGGAGTAGTAGGCATAACACGAGCACGCTCGCTTATTGTAAAACAATGGAGGACGTTATGAGGGTAAGCACGGCCGCAACGAGGGTCACTTAGGAGGAGTGTGCACTTATAAACACAAAGGCAACGAGAAGACAACGACATGGAGTACATGAAAAGCGAGTGACCAAGCGTTGGTAGCGTGTGCGACGAGCGACGAAAACATGAGTGGCAAGGCGGACAAAGTGCCCAGAAAGGGCGTGCCCTCCCACCAAAGGGGTGCCCACATTCCCATAGGTAGGTTGGCCTAGGGGCATGCCCAACATTGAAGGGGTGCCCATATGCCCAAAGGTAGGTTGCCCAGGGGCATACCCAACATTCAAGGGGGTGCCAACAAAACTTAGAGGATTTGGATAAAATAATGAAAATCGAAATTTGATCGACCAAGGTAATTAATAAGGGTCGAACTTGTAATTATTGAAGAAGAGTCACTCTCGACCAAAAGTGTAGCAATAAAAATTACAAAATAAGACGAAGTGTGAAGTACGTGATATGTTAAGTGGGAAATTTTGTGATATCGTAGAGGAGCACGAGTCTGCGATATCACAAAATCTTGGGGAGATCGCACATAAAAAATACAACAAAGGAGGGTGCAAGAAAAGTGTGGCTCACCAATGAGAGCCAAATGACACGAGCAAGTTTCTTGTATCATACGTTTGAGAACAAGAACTTGGGGTTTCTAGGCAAGTCAATGTGTGCGGTGGGGCCGCACGACTTAGGAAAAATTGAGTGGATGTGTTTCTTGGCGAGGCAAAACTTCCATACCATTGTAACATTATGTTGTTGTTGTAAGATCATTTGAAATTTAATAAAAGAAGGGGTGAACTATTTTGGGGAGTTTATCTACTCCCATTGTAAAGATGTGTTAATTTTCACATTTGTGATATCGTATTTTTGCAATGTACTATTGTTTTGATTTTTATTTACGTATAAAAGTAAATATAAGTGAAGTAAACAAAATGAATTTCCCTTTGAAATATTGTAATGTCCCAATTGCCAAAAATTGGAATGATCGTGAAATTTGATCTGAAAGACTTGAGATAAATTCTTCATCCTTAAGCAGAGAAGAAGATTTGCATGTAAAAAAACTTCATAAATTTAAGTCGTCAAACCATAAAAAAAAATTCACAAATTAAACAACAAAATTCTGAGAAAAAGCTGGAAAATAGAATGCGCAACTCAATAATAGACAATATAAACATGCAAAGATCTTAGCCTTATTTTCAATTAATATAAAAAATACTAAAACAACAAACTAGAAATGGCTAAGGTAATGGCCCCAAATAGATCTACAATAATGCCACAAATGGCCTCCAAAAACAAAACGAAAATCAATAAAATGCAACATGTGAACTCTAAATGGATCCACCAAGAAGAATGGGAGCTCGTCCTCTCAGCAAGATATTTTGGGGGTTTAGTCTCATGGAAATGCGCACAGAAGTAAGAAGAGAACCTCATTCTCAAAACCTCACCTAAGGCGATCTTGGTTTATGCGGGGAACAAAACTATAATACACATACATAACATAAACTTACAAATATGTAGCGAAATAATGCTTCATTTCATTAATATCAAAGAACTGAGAAATTTGCTTACGAGATAGAATGGAAATAAACTAGCTAGGGCGGCGGCGCAGCTTATCTAGAAGCGATGTGGCGGCTACATGTATGAAATGCGTTATAATGAGGCTTGAGGGCCTATTTATTATCTAGAAAAAATGGAAAACCCTAAACATCCAAACCCTAACCCTAGGAGATAGACGCCAAAACTAGGGCCTAGTTTGGGTAAATCGGTGTTTCGGAATTCACAGGGGATGTAACTTTGGCATACAATCTCGGGTTTGACGTGCACCATACCTTGTTAGAGAGATCTATCCAAGGACTACAAATTTTTGTGAGCAACATCGGTCCATGGACCGATGTTGCTCTTAGTTTTCCAAAAACGTCATTTACGGCCTCAAAAATGGCCTCGGAAGTTCGGGACAGAAAAACTACTAAAATAGTAAGTTGTCATAGAAATTGAAAAAGCCGAAAGAGACATTGGTGGGGCCCCATGTGGAATAGGCGGTGGCCACCAATATCACTTGGATCATTCCTTCCCCCTTGGGAAGCAATGGTCCACATTGCGTTGAGTTCATACATGAGATGAGGAAACATACGACGGAACTTGGTCCACAGTGAACCACTTGCCTTGGTGCGGGAGTTGGCCGACTTTGACAAACCGATACGGTGGATCTTTTGTTAGCGAGTGTTATTGATTTGCATGTCCATGATACAATTTGTGGTGCTGTTCCATGCGATGCAGGTTTAACTTTGTTGGTGTGAGTTGTTACGCAATGTTAGGGTGTCCGGTAGAGGTGGGAAGTAGGGATGAAGGCGGTCCACATTGAATGCGGGTGCCGGACCAAGGAATGGTGGAATGTTGGGCTTGAAGTCATTGTTCCCTATAGCCTTGGTGACGGTGTATGGAAAATATCGGAGCGAGGCCAAGCTTGCGGTGGGGTCAGGTGGGCGCTCATGCCAAATGCTTAGCCACACTTTCGCCCACTTGGAAGTTGTGTGGCACCCAATGTTGATCATCTCGTTGCTTGTGTAGCATTGGCTGCGGCTCCAATATGTCATGAACCTATTGGAAGATGTGTTGAATGTGCTCGATGAAGTTTTCGCTTTGTCGACTTCGGACGGACATGAGCCAAATCGACACCGAGTAGCCGCATATGGCATGGCTACGTTAATGGGACATAGTGGCTAGAATCCCAAGCCCACACGAAGGGTTGTGGCTGGTTGAGTTGTCAGAGCTCGATTATAAGCGTATTTGTACATAGAGAGCTCTCATCCCATGTGCATGGATGCTTTGAATTGGCACATGCGCGGAGATGTGTACAGTCATCCTGAACGGCGACCTGCAGCCGGCCATCAATTTGGGGATGGAAAGTTGTGGACTTGGTGAGCTTGGTTTCCGGCATTGACCGGAGAAATTTGGACCCAAAATGCACTAAGGAACCTGCTTTCTAGTTCTGATATGATAGACTGTGGGATCCCAAAGTGCACCCACACTTGTTCAAAGAAGATTTTAGCAACGGCTTCTGCTGTCATATTCTTCTTGTAGGCTGCCATAATTGCCATCTTCGAGAATCTATCGACGACCACTAAAACATAGTCGTTTCCATGCTTAGTAGAAGGAAGGCCCAACATGTAATCCATGGAGATGGATTCTCAAGGTCGACTAGGGGTAGGTAGCGCAGTATAGAGGCCTTCCTTCTTTATGGTCAATTTGGCAATGGCATAAGCAGTGCAGGATCTAATGTACTTCCCGACATCCTGTCGAAGGTTCGGCCAATAGAAATACTTCTGCAGTACTGCCATTGTTTTATCGACCCAAAAATGCCCAATGACTCGACTGTAGTGTGCTTCAAATATCATCTTGGCATGCTCGCTTGAAGAAACACAAAGGTTTCCTAGGTGACATAACAGTGCATCTTGGAGAAGCGGCCAATCAAAAGTCTCGTGCCCACAAGAGTTGAGAACGATGGTTAGCGCCACGATCAGTGGTCGGCTAAGGCAGTCTGCAAGATTATTGGTGCTACCCTTCTTGTACTTGATGTTCAAATGAATCTGTTGCATATATGTAGAGCACTTCTGATGGCGATTGTTCTGCAACTTCCCTTGCATCTATATGAACTACAGGGACTGGTGGTCTGTGTGGATGATTGTTTCCTTCCCCAAAATGTAATGCTTCCATTTTCGACAAGCCTGCACAATGGAATACATTTATTTGTCATAATTGGGATACTTTCGAACTGTGTTGGACAATGTCTCACTGTGATATGCCACTGGATGCCCCCATTGAGTAAGAACTGCCCCAATATCATAGTTAGAGGCATCTGTCTCGATCTCAAATGGTTGTTTGAATTCTGGTAATGTGAGCATTGGGGCATAACAGAGGTGATGTTTCAATTCTATGAACGCATTCTGTTGAGATTTCGACCAAAATAAAATTTATTTTTCTCCTCCCTTGGTGGCTTGACTCAAGGGCGAAGTGATATGAGAGAATCCCAACACGAACCTACGATAGAAATGAGCAAGACCCAGAAAGCTACAAAGCTCCGTTAGAGTAGTTGGGGCTGGCCAATCCTGAATGACTTCGACCTTGGTTGGATCCACATGCACCCCCCTTTTATCAATAATGTATCCCAGATATTGAACCTGGATCATGCCAAAAGTTCACTTCTCCAAATTGGCACACAACTTGTGTTTTCGCAGTGTTTGGATGACTTCTTGAATGTAGTGGAGGTGCTCTTCCCAACTCTGGCTGAAGATCAGAATGTCATCCAAGTACACCACTACAAATGAGTTGGTGAATGGCCATAAGATGTCTTCCATCAACCTCATGAAGGTTGCGGGAGCATTTGTCAACCAAAAAGGCATGACCAGCCATTTGAAAAGGCCCTACTTGGCTTTGAAGGCAGTCTTCCACACATCAGAGGGTTTGATTGGTACTTGGTGATACCCAGACTTCAAATCGATCTTGCTGAAATATTTCGCCCCTTTGAGTTGGTCTAGAAGGTCATCCATTCGTGGGATCGAGTACCTATTCCAGACAATGATCTTGTTTAGCGCCTGATAGTCAATACAGAGTCTCCAAGTCCCATCCTTATTCTGTACCAACATGATTGGGTTCCCACAGGGTGATGAACTTGGATGGATGTGACCTTTCTGTAGCACCTCCTGAATCTGCCTCTTGATTTCATCATTCTCCAGAACAGAGCACCGATAGATTGGTCCTTTGGGTAGCGGCACACCTGGTGTCAAATGAATGGGGTGCTTGACCTGACAGTGCAGAGGAACCCCCGTGGGTGAGGTGAAGATGTTCTAGTACTCCTCTGCAACCTTGTCCATTTGTTTTTTTCATGCAGAGGAGCCCTATCTGGAGATCGTGGCCACAGTCTTCTTCTTGCCCTGGGGGTGGATCATTAGGAAAAAAAATTTCCTAGTTTGGGAAATGAGCTTATTGCATTTTTTTGCAGTAACAAAGAGATAGCGTTAGGCGGTGGTACCTCTGGTATCCTATATAGCTTATTTCCCAAAGTAACAATAACAGCGCGAGGCCGGGACTCATACATAGCATGTCTCTTCCACAATTATGGTTGGCCTAATAATACATCGTAAATCGTATTTTTTACCCGTGAACAAAGAGATAGCGTTAGGCGGTGGTACCTCTGGTATCCTATATAGCTTATTTCCCAAAGTAACAATAACAGCGCGAGGCCGGGACTCATACATAGCATGTCTCTTCCACAATTATGGTTGGCCTAATAATACATCAGAAACATCAAGAGGAGAAATGTCACATAATACCTCATCTGTGAAGGGCTTGATGCTATAGGGAAGACGACACTACTAGCTGATGCAGAGATCCCGTCCTTAGTGAAGCCACCCAATGGTGTATGGTTGCGGGTGTGTTATGGTTAGAAAGCCAAATCGCTTCACAACATCTGCTAAACTGAGTTTCTTTTGGCTCACATTGTTGACAATGAACTGTAGCAGGGAACCCTTTACCCACATCTGGGAGTGGAAGAGACGCTCCTCCTCCTATGGATCTTTCGGTTCCTCCTTCTGGATCTTCGCAGTGGCAACAATAGCATTGGGCTCTGCATCAATAATCTATTTCCCTTTGTCATTTCCTTTGTCAGGTTTTGATTCAGAGTCAGAGCATGCATATGACTTAGAAGACCTCATCTCGACCACTGGGGACTACTTGGCTCGACACTCACTTGTGTTGTGAGTGGAGCTCTTATGGAACTCACACCACTTTCCCGTGTCCTTCTTTGGCTTTGTGGTGTTGTTATTTTCTTGTGGCTTTGACAGTTTGTCTTGGGTGGCCATGCCTTGGCTTTGTCCTTTGTTTTTGCGGTTTGGGGGCACCTTTCCCTTGCTTTTGATTCACACATCCAAATTCTTGCTTCTTCTGTTTGAATTTTTGCTCAATCTTGGCAGCATACAGGTATGTCGTACCAAGCAGGGAGATGTCAAGGAACTCCATTTCCTCCTGAATGTATATGTGCAGACAACTGCGATACTTTAGCACCAAATTCTTCTCTAAATGTTTGATACCCAAATTTTTGTGCATGGTACGAAATAGATTTGTCAGCTCATTCACATTTTGATCCCTTTGTTGCCGCAGCGTGGTCCATTGTATGTACTTGTCCTCATAGCTCCCCACGAGATAGTATTGCTCCTTAATGGCATCTCGAAAATAATTCCAAGTGGGTATGGATGATAACAGAGAGGGTTTTGTCTCGTTCTTTTTCTCATAGTAGGTTTCCCACCAATCCTTGAAATGGGGGTAGCTTTGAGGAGTGAAAGAATAATCTTCTCCCGGTTGGAAAAGTCATGAACCAAGAAATATCCTTCTAATAGATTCAACCATATATCTATGGCATTTGCATCTATTTGACCCTAAAAAATGGGAATGTCAAAGCTTACTTGTACCTTAAAGGGAGTTGCACCTCCAGAGTGGCTACTGGATGTAGATGCACTGCCGGTGGGCAGTCGTTGAAGGATCTAGGCAAAGTTATCCATCATCACGTTCCTTTGTTTTTCAAGGGCCTCCTCGAGCAATATTTTGATAGGATCTCCTGATCCCTCATCTTTCTTTTCGTCCCCCATGGGCGATCGTCAGGGTTTGCAAGGCTGATCTTGCAAAGGTTCCACCAGATCAAGCCCTAACTCCTTATTCCTCGACCTCGTTGGGGACATGCAAAGAAGGATCGAGAAAAAGCAGACCACTCTGATACCACTAATCCAGATTTATGCAGGAATGCAACAGAATACAAATATAACCATAAACACAAAGGTGTAGTGGAAATAATGCTTCATTTCATTAATATCAAAGAAATGAAATTTGCTTACAGATGGAATGGAAATAAACTGGCTAGGGCGCTGGTAGCTTATCTTTGAGAAGAGATGTGGTGGCTACAGGCTTCTGAACAGTGTTATAATCAGGCTCAAGGGCCTATTTATTATTTAGAAACAATGGAAAACCCTAAACATCCAAAACACTAAACTTAGGAGATGAAGCGCCAAAACTAGGGGCCCCATTTGGGTAAATTGGTGTTTCAACTTCTCGGGGATGTAACTTTGGCATACAATCTCCGTTTGACGCGCACCATACCTCGTTAGAAATATCTATCCGAGAACTAAAAATTTTTGTGCGAGAAACATTAGTCCATGGACCCATGTTGCTCCCATTTTTCCCAAAAAATGTCGTTTAGGGCCTCAAAACGGCTCCAGAAGTTCAAGACCCGAAAACTGCTAAAAATAGTAAGTTGTGCCGAAACTAAAAAACTAAAAGAGACAATGGTGGGGCCACAAGTGGAATACGCAGGTGGCCACCAATATCCACCTGGATCAAAGACAATACACAAATCCAAGATATATCCAAATGACTTCCTCCTCCCCTTTTATAGATTTGATGGATAGATCTCCAAGCCTCTAAAATCATCTTATTTTATTATTTTATTATTATTCTAGAAGATCCCCCATTGACTTTATCTTAGTGAATTTTTAATTTAATTCTATTTCTCTTAAGTCACTTTTGTGCTTTTTCCTCCAATTAATTATTTTTCCTTTAATTAAATGACTAATTAACACTATTTTTAATTAAGGAAAATGGTAAATCACCCACCATACTATCCTTGGAAATTATAAGTCACTTCTCAACATCGTGTCCTGAATATCTTCTCATTATGGTTCCAACGAGCTATTACACTTAGGTGTTTCATCAAATAATATTCTTGGAATTCCACCTCAAGCATAATTAATTAATTTAGGCTCGATAATAATGCTAATTTTGTAAGGTTGTCAGATTATGATAGAACGAAAGACAAATTGTGTGGATGATGAAATATGTCAATCGAATGCCATCAGATCTAGTTAAAACTCCTCATAACTCCCCTGGAACCCCTGATAACACGAACCTCCTCCAATGGCCTAGGCATCCCCTATCCTGGAAATCCACCTTGGTTGTACCATGGAGGAAAATAAAAATGGGGACATTACAAAAATTGAAGTAAAGAACAACTGAATGAAATCTTACTGTGTGACACAGTGCCCATAGTGGTATTAAGGAGCCACATCGTGGGTCTGTGACACCACCTGTGCCATCATGTGCCATTGATTTTGGTGTTAGACGATAGAAATAGGGTCTTCCATCGGATCAAAGACTAGTATTAGTTAAATAAAATTTGTAACGAGAATATCTACCACCATTTCTACGAGATTTTCCCTTATCTCAAATTTTCTCATTTAATTGCAAACTAAGTGATTCTTGAAGCCTTTGACAGGCATGAAAACGTCCATGTGATAGACTAAAATTTGATGCACGACTTGCAATGGCCAGCTCTAATTTAGGCCCTAAATCTCAGGCCCCTGTAGCAACCATTCTCAAAATTGTGGCAGTTCTAAATTACAAGCTCACAATATTTGTTCCATATTTCTCATCTAAGGGTTCCCTATGGGGAAAAGGAAGAGGGTAATGAGTAAGAATGTGAAAATGGTGTTAGAAATGGGGGAAAAATTTATAGTGGACTAGCTATGAATTTGGCTACTCTTCTGCTAGATTAGCTGAAGATATAAAGGAAGACAAGCTAAGAATTACCTCAACTACAAATTCCTAAATGTGCCTTAATGAACAATGTAGGAGCCCAATGTTTCAAGGTTTCACTTTTATTTGATATCAGGTAATTTTTCTTCTGCATGTACTATTTCTTATTATTGTGGTAGTTCGTTTGACATAGTTGTTCCATATTTCTTGTCTGAGGGATCCCAATGGGGAAAAGGTGGAGGGTAATGAGGGAGAGAGCGAAAATGGTGCTAGAAATCGGGAAAACCCCTATAGTGGACTGACTGTGGCTTCAAATTCTCTTCTTCTAGATTAGCCGAAGTTATAGCGAAATATGGGCTAAGAATTACTTCTATTACAAATTCTTGAATGTGCCTTAATGAATAGTGTAGGAATCTATAACAACCCAGGGTAAAATTTCCATGTAAATAATTGGACATTATAAAAGGAAAAAATCAAACTAAGGTCATGGGACACGTATTCCAAGTTGAATTAGGGGAAATAATTAAAGTGGGAATCACTTGTGGTTATTATTGGCTATGGAAATTGGCATTGGCATTGGAAAAGGCAAGGGGCAATAAATGGAAATTTAATATAAGAAATAAAGGAAAATAGGAGAAAAAGAAGTTGAAGAGCCAAGAATATGAATGCAAGGGAAAATGAAGGAAAGTGAAGGAAAATAAAATGAAAAGGAAATAAAAGAAGAGAGAGAACGTTCTAGAATTCTCACTTAGACTCTTTGGACACTCTTGGAGCATTCTAGCATTCACTTCGACATTGAGGCATTCTCACTTGCACTTGGAGAGAGAGAGCACTTAGACATAACTAGCAAGCAAGAAATCAAATAAATTCATGGGCAATGAAGAAGAAGGTTGAAAAATTAGCTACAACAGGATAGCATTGCAAGTAACAGGTCACATGTATGGTTTCCTTGCTGATATTTGAATGCATGGTGCATGCATTTGGCCATTTCGTTACTTTGTTGTCAGTTCCATGGGATTGTCTTGGATTGATAGTGGTTTCAACCTTGCCTTTCCATTTCCTCGATAGTCATGATGTCGTGGGTTCCCATTTTTTATTGAGCTTTGGATGGCTGGTAGACTTTAGGTCCTGGTTGAGGTGGTCTCGTGAAAATTCCCAAAGGTTGAGGGTGGAGATGGTGCTCCTCGCAGAACTCTTAATAGATGGGTGGAGGCATGAAAATTACTCTGGGTATGGTGAATATAATCAAAGGCATCCAATATTGTTTTGGTATTAGTGATTTATGGACCAATTTAGGTGAAATCATTGTGGTTGAGGGTAGAGGTAGTTTAGCCTCTTGATTTCCATGTTTGTTTTGTTTTGGTTTATCCCATGTGATCCCACATCCATGCTTGGAATAGGGCATGGGTGAGATTGGATTAAAGAAATATTTGGTTCATCCCAATTTATGGTCGGGTGGTTCGTGGAAGTCCGTGACTTGGTTGGCTTCATGCATATGTTATTATGTGTTATTTCTTATTGATATCAATGAGCACATGTATTGGTTGTTGTGTTGATTCTATGACTAGCTATATTCAATTCATTTGGGTTAAATGTTGGTTATATGCATGGCATATTCATGTTGTATAATGTGCTCTTGTTATGAATCTTGCTTGTGGATTCATAAGTTATTGAATGGTTATGTGAATGCATGGGCTAACTAGTGTTTGATGCAACTAGATGACAGAGAATTAATCCTTCTTGTTGATTATATGATGAAACTAATGGAAATAGTGAAAAACATTATGCATCCATGACTTATAGTTACCATGGACCCAAAATGTTTGTAAAAATGAATAACATGTGCAGGGAAAGTTATACCCCATTTCAGTAACTACATCTTGGAAGTTGGGTCATGCATAGTAACTCTCAGCTCATATTTACCCTAGTAAGTATGTTAAAGTGGGTAGATGTGGGGTGGCGTGTTACAAAGACCAATGTTTCAAGGTTTTTCTTTCATTAGATATCAGGTAAGTTTTATTCGACATGTACTCTTTCAAGTCCCACCATAGCTACCATATTTGCAAATTTTATTTTTTTATTTTTTCCTCATTTTATTTTCATTGGAAACATAATTAATTTTCGTGTACTCGAATTCCTAGACATTGGGAAAATGATCTTTAACTAGAATCAGCACAGTTCGTTGACCTATCTTGGTATTTACGAAATAAACTGATTTCCCAATATATGAACTGAGTGTTGGGTGTAGTATAGGGTATATTAATGGACCAACATTTAATTTTCAACCTAGGGTCCATGTACTTCAAGACACAACACTGGAAATGACAGAGAGAGACTTCAACAACCTACAAAAAAAAACCCTATTTTGTGTAGAAACTACTCACACCTTTGGATTCCTGCACTAGTTAATTTCTGCACTCAAAAGCAATCTTTAGAAATGAAATCATAAACACAAATCACTAGAAAATTTGGCCCAATTTCCAACGGCCACTTCATCGCTATTCTGACACATAGTCGTCGCAAGAGCGATAGTTCAAGGACAGACAAAACATGGTTAGCCATAACGTCGCAATTCCAATGCTTTGACAAAGTGTCGCAATACCGACACTTTTTCCGTCATTTCCAAACAAGTGTCTCTCTTCTGACCTTTCCCAAACCGTCGCTCTTCCGACGTTTGTAAAATGTCGCAATTCCGATGAAATGTGGTCCGACGTTTTGAACGTCGCTCTTCCGACGTTTGTATACTATCGCTCTTCCAACGTTTGTAAATTGTTGCAATTCCGACGCCTTACAAAAGTGTCGCAAGATCGATGCATTGCAAAAGTGTCGCAAGACTGACGCTTTGCAGAAGTGTCGCAATACCGATGCCAGGAAGAACTATCGCAATACCGACGGACATTTAAAAATTTAATGGGACGTCGCAAGACCGACGAAAAGGGAAATCGTTCAAGGCGTCGGAAGACCGACGCTTATAAGGTAGCGGAAGACCGACGCTTACAAAGCGTCGGGATACCGACGACGGGTTCAATTTAAAAAAAAAATGAAACTTTAAAACAAGATAGTAAATCTCCAATATTTGTTATAAATTTAAGGTTATATCATTTAATTTATGTAACTGTGGTAGTTTAATTGAAGTGTTATAGATACTTACCCAATTCCAGTTAACCAGATGGGCGATGGAAGTTAGGGTAATTCCAGTTAAGCAGATGGACGATGGCATTTAATTTATATAGAGACCTACCCAATTCCTGTTAAGAAAACAGACGATTGCATTTAATTTATATAACTGTCCTACTTTACTAGGAGGATGATGTAACTAAAGTCTTATGCATTCTTACCCAATTCCAGTCACGTAAATTGAGGGTCTATACTGTATTGGAATACATAATGCAAAAAGTATTGGAATACTGTAATATGTCTTAGCATGGACTTTATTGCATGGAATTATTGCCTTATACTGCTGATAATGGTGGAAGGAAATTATTGTGATAAAAATAAAAATAAAAATATAGAATTGTCTATTTGCAACAAATGCCCTAAAATTAACAACATGATAGATAGTGGTAACAATGAGAAGCAAGGAGATGGCAACTCCATGGTCAATCTACTGGTAGACAATATGCCTTCTCACCTCCAACGGATTTCTCATACTGGGTAGCACACATCAAAAATATGCTAGTGAGAATGGAATGCCTTAAATCTGAAATAAAAAGTTATATCCAAATATTGAAGTGGAATCCATAAATCTCAATTTGAAACAGTTGTTTTTATAAATGAAACACCAAGAAAACTTACAAATCCAAAAATCACTCAAGGGCTAAAAGTATATTATACCTTTCGCATAGATATATGAGACATGATCCATGTACTTAAAATTGATATCAACCAAGAGGCATTTCTTAGCTTTGTTTTTGGTAGATAACATAGTGAGGGGCTAAATTTCTAGAGCTTCCATGCATCTGTAACATCTTCGGGCATTTTCATGTGGTTTAGCTACCCTTGTCACTCAAATTGATAGTAGATTAAAGATGACAGATGTTTTCAGCGTAACAAGAGCCATTTCAGGTTTCACTGGAAACATTATTTAGAAAACACAGTTTGTGCAATCAATATTCATACCGAAGTAGCATATATTCAGTTTCACAATGACCTAATGTCATCATGTACTCAACAAGTCAATTTTTGCAGTGTCATACAACCTCAAGCCTCAAACATCTTTACAAGTGAGCATTTCAAGTCCGATTTAGAACAAACCTGTTAGATATTTCACCGAAATCAAGTTACATTCTAATGCTCATTTAATATAGAGATTAAGATTCTGAATCTATGATGTTACTATTGTTGCTAGTATTTTTATTGTACTTGTGCCATACCCAACTCCAGTAATAGTAACAACAATGTTGAATCCTGATCAGTCTCCATCCATGGGATTTTAATGGCCCTTAGATGTGAGATTCAACATGCCAAATTGAATCATTTCATAGAATGAATCCATTGCATATTACTGCCTTTCAGCTATGGCTAAGTATCAATTTTACCAATTTGGCTAGCACTTGAATATAATCCTAATTACATCAAATTTGAGTCTAACCCTAAGTGCATAAAATTATGCAAAACCCACTTACGTAACACAGTCTAGGAGGGGTTAACATGCCTATGAAGTATTTAAACATTGTTGAGGGATAAGAATAGTTGGACTTTGCCAACTAACCAAACTCACTTTTGACCACTTCTAGTAACTTTAGCCTGTAGATGCTCTCATAAAAATAAAGTAGGTGGTCCAATAAAAGGAAGGGGACTGGTTGCGTGTTGCATTCCCTTTTTTTGTCAGCTAAAAGCTTTCCAAGAAGAATAAATCTACTGAAGCATGAAACTGATTTTGTTGTTGCCCCAACTACCACTGATATACATCACAATGTGTCATAGTTTACTGTAAGCCTCTATTGAGAATGGGCAACACTAAATCCAAGTAATTCCCCTCATCCCTTAAAAGACACCTCTAAATATAACTAGAAATTTCAAATAGTTAGTAAAGGAAAATTACAAAGATATAACAGATCTGTGTTGAGCCAAAAACCTGTGCATTCACAACAAAATTGGGATGGATAAAACTTAAAAAAAATTATGGACTTTGAAGAAAAATCGTCTTATGCATACAAAATGAAAGAAGCATTGGCATACTACTATGTTTACAAATTAAAGGACAGACAGAGTGAGTCTCTGGGCAACACAGTTACATGTGGAGACCCTAGATCCTTGTACCCACAATATCTAGTGACTTATAAAATGATTGCCAAAACGATTCCTTTGTTATGCATGTAAGAACACCACCTGTATAATGAGGGAGATGTAATATTGTCTGAGAAGCAGATTTATATAGAGTGGTCCAAGATTGTGCATTTATGGAAGATACAACTGATTTTTGCATGAAACATGTATCCAAGATTTCAATGTGCCTTGTTTTAGAGCCCATTGATGATTTACTATGAAACCTAAAATTTCAAAACAAACACATTGAAATCATAGGATCTCCATCATGAATATCATAAATACTAACTGTATTTTGGGCACTGGCAGTAGATACCATAAGAGGCCCACATGGCCTGTACCACCAATGTTGATTATCTGGCACAACATTTGCAAAGCCAAAATTTCTCCCCGAGACATCCCTCTCTACCAAAACTGGAGAGATGGTACTGGATGTTGAAGTGAAGGCCTCTGATTCAGTATGGAATGCCATAATTTCTTTATTATAAAAGTCCCATGAATAGAAACCTGAGTCCAATGTACAACCTACAGATGCTGCCACAACATATTTACCAGAGCGACCATCTGAACCAGCTGCTCTGATCAACTAGAAATCACCCCACATGTTTGGGGTAAGCCCATATGGAGCTTTATATTCAGCCTTCTCCTGGAGATTGGAAAAAAACAATACTGAGTATTACTCATACATCAACTACCCTTTATGTTAAGGGAAAATTTAAAGAGTGCATAAATATTCTTGAAATCCCAATCATAGTTTCTAGAAAATTTCAACAGTCTTTGAAATGAACTACATCCTATTTAAAATACATCAAATATTTAGGCAAATCATTTTTTTAAACAGAAATTGGTGAATTTTATTTCAAATATAGAAATTTAAACCATGAGAATAATCTAACCCCTAGGATTTTCCCTATTTCTAGGATACGCCCAAATTGTATAAATTATAACACCCATAAACCCCAAAATTAAGTACAATAATTAAAACCTCCACACCTCTGAATTTTCTATATCGTGAAAAGAGTAGCATCCATCATCATGGGAAAGCAAAACCGATTCTCCTTCTGATACAAACCAGCCTGCAGTAGATGTCTTATGGCTGAGTTGATTCAATCGATCACAGGAAACCTCTTCAGTTTCTTCAATATTGCCAAAATGCTCTGGCTTGTTTTCCTGATCATCAAAGTCCATATTTTCATCACATTGAAGTTGGGGTTCATTACGATCAGGTCCAGTGCCTATTGCAGAGCTCCGGACATCCAATCCAATATTGGAACTGCCATACCCATTCCCATTAGAGATTGTAAATCCTGCTTCTGGCTTTAATTCGGTAAGTTCAAGAGCACTAGAACTAGATTCAGTTGATTTAGACTTGGTATAGTTGTCCTCTAATTTGTATTCCGATACAACACTATACTTGTGCTTCAACGCAGACATAAATTCTGGAGCAATGGGATATTCATCTATGGGGCTTATGGATCTTCCCTCAAAAGCATCCCGAATATCTGATTCATTTTCATTCAACTGATCATGCAAATCCACCCTCGTCTTCAACACAGCAAGCTGAACTGAAGGCCGGTTTTTCAGCAATTTATGGTGGGGGTAAAGCCTGTCTTCCAGATCTTGACTATTTAAGTGTTTAATTGGTTTTTTCAAAGACCTGACCATAGAATCAAATGAATCCTGTGAATCCTGCGAAATAATAAACAATAGTAAGGCCATTATTTATTGGTTTGAAATAATAAACAACATGCAAAAAACCCACATAATTAGTAAATTATTTAAAGACAATAATTCCTACATATTAAAATATAAAGTTATAACATACCAGCTCATACTCGAACATAACATCTGTATCAATATTCTTCTTCTGTATCTTCTTGATATTCATCCAACTGATCGACATCTATATCAACATATGATTCAGAAACGGTGTTGAAATGATCAACCATGTCATCATCATCATCAATTATGTCATTTTCAATAATATCCTCATCGACATCATCATCAATAATTGTTGCCTCATCTCCTATGCCTGGTTCATCTTCTAATATATCTTCTTCATCTGTCAATGCATCTTCCTGCTCATCTTCCATTGCATCATATTCTTCTTGATCAATATCATCTTCTTCCTCTACAGTATACTCTACTGGCCTTCCTCTTGGATCATATCTAATAGCAAATGAACATTCGTTCTCACCTGGAACCTCTGAGTAAAAGACTTGTTCACATTGGCTTGGAAAAACATAGCGATCTTTTCCTGCTTCAAACTGCGATGTTTTAACCATTGCAAATCCATTGTCATGTTGAATAAGTGTTCTATCATCATCACGTACATTCATTCGTAGCCTATACCATTTGACGTCAAACAAAACTATTTTGAAGGAATTAAAGTCACACTCAACTATATCATCTAAGAACCCATAATATCTATTTTCAGATTCTCAAGGATGTCTGTCACTCCTGGAAGAAACATTAGTGACTTGGAATACTATAGTTATCCCACTATCAGAAGTTTTCATGTTATCATCCAATTGTTTAACGCGAAATTTACGACCATTGCACCACATAGCCTTGTGGTGTTTCAATTGCAATATGCCAAACATGAAAAAGATGCATTTTCAATTAATAATTAATCATATAATTTACACAGCATGAAAATTAACTGAAAAATCAAACTTCTTGTCACATTATAAATATAATATAAAATAAGTAATGAATAAAATAGGTGAATTAATTGCTTACCTTTCTATCTTTCAAACCATATGCTAAATCGATTTCCTTGTCTGTAACGTTTCCATCTCCACTATGATACACTTCTCTAATCAATTCAGACAGTAGTTGCCATGATAAACTACCGTCGTTATGTGCTTTACATGTTTCAATCCATTCACTTATCCACTCAAGATTGTTTGCAATGTATAAAAGTAGTGCCTCGTAATCTTGAGCACCTGAATAAAAAAACAATAATTCACCAATATTAATAAATATTACTTATAACCATGGTAAATTATATTAATTAAAAAAATATGAAAGAATAAGACCTAAATGAATATAATAATCATATACATGATGTAAAAAAATGAAACATTATATGTATTATACATAATAAATCTTTTACCTCTCACTTTCTTCATTCTACCTTTTCCCAACAAGTGCTCCACTTCAAATTCTTTGATGGAGTTCACATCCCAAATGCAATCCACCGCCTTCATGGCTGGCGCAGCTAATATAGGAAGATAATGACTAATATACACCATGGATTGATATACCACATATCCCTCCACCATAGAACCCTCAGGTCGTGCTCTTTGTCTAACCAAAGCCTTCAAGGATTTCAGGTGCCTCTCGACCATCCACATTGACCTTGTGTGTACTGGTCCACACATTTCAATCTCCTAAACTTGGTGTATCAAGTAGTGTTCTTGTGCATTGAAAAATGTTGGAGGTAGATAATTTTTCATTTCACACATTAGCCGAGGAATTTCTCTCTTCCAATACTTTATTTCATCTTGATGGATTTATTTCAATGACAACCATCTGCAAATCATTACGCGAGGTTATTTCAATGAAACATAATATATATTTCATTACAAGTAAATTAATACATCATTTCATTACGTACGAAAAGAAATTGTAGCAATTAAATTTTGTGCATAAATTAAAACTACTTACCTCATGTATTTACTAAGACCATATATAACTTGTTTGACATTGTTGTCGAAGTCGTTTGGGAGAGATACAGGTAGAAAATACTATAACAATAAAAAATGAATCATTATTGGTTTCCAAATTAAACAGAAAAAATGAAAATTTAAAATATGTATTCAAGCAATAACATACAAAAACATATACCAAAAAAATTACCTTAACAAAGGTATGCCAATCATGTGTTGTCACCCCACTGAAGTCACCTTTCTTCTTTAAGATATTATTTATGTTTGAAGCGAAACCTGTTGGAAATTTAATTCTTCTAACGACCTATTTTACATCATTGCTTTGTTGTTCTGTTAATAACCATGGAATATTATTATAATTTCGACCTCCATTGTTATTTGATCTGTCGATCACACTTTTCATTGCATGATTCGATTTCTCAATGTCAGCACAAATTTTGTCAATTTTATCTCTATCATGTGCACCATCTATGGTTCGCCATAACGTTTCTGTCAGATTCTTCCCGACATGCATTGTATCAAACAAATGAGCTATTTTTAGGTCCTCATAGTAGGTCAACCTCGCGAATTGAGAAGGATAACATTTCATTCCAGGTGGAAGTACAATATTAGTACCTTCACCGCGACGATGACCTTGATATCAAAGAATAAAATAAATCAGAACAATATTAATTATAAAATACAATCAAATAAATTGATTAGTTAAAACAAAAATTCCAAACATTACACAAAAAAATAATATATATATATATATATATATATATATATACACAAATTACGTACCAGCTGCTTGACGATTATTAATTTTGTTATATTCCAACATCCACAACTGAGGTGTCATTCTTCGTGGTTTTAATCCAGTTTCTTCTTTATCATTGAAAAGATGTTTTTCAGTAGTACGATACTTATGGTTCCTAGAGAGGAAGTGCCTAAACTCATCAAACACCATCTTTCTTAAGTCTAGCGAATGACGATACTTCATCTTAGGGCCACAAACTGGACATGCAAATCTACCCTTTGTTTGAAGACCTGCAATAGATGGATCAATAACAATTAATATACTATGAGATCATTTTTAAAACATGCAATATGGCATATCTAATTTAGATAATTATGTATTATATTAAAGTGCAACGAAATATTACATACCACAAACATGTGTTAGTCCTGGGGCATCATGAATTGTCCATACAAGCATTCCACAACATTGAAATCTCTTTTGCTTGATTGGTTTAGTGATGTCATACATAGTGATGCCATGCCATAACTGTATTAGCTCATCGATAAGAGGCTCAATATATACATTCATATCTTTGACCTGGTACTTACCTAATTGTTCAAAATTACGGTACATAATAATTACTACCATGATACATGTATATATAAGTAAGTAAATAAATAAAATATATATTTATGCAAACAACGAGAGAAATGAAAATGTTACATTCAAAAAAATATTGTATCAAATACCTGGAATAATCATAGTCAACATTATGTGCTCCCTCTTTATTGACATCTAAGGAGGAATGTTATTGTTGATAACGAAAATAGGCCACACTGAGTAAGTAGATCTAAGCTCTCCAAATGGATTAACACCATCAGCTGCCAATGAAAGCTTGACATTATGAGGTTCATTTATAAAATATACATATTTTTCCTCGATTTCTCTAAATGCAGAACCATCTACAGGCATTCTAAGAACACCATCTCCACTTCTATTCTTTGAATGGTAATCCATAAACTGTGCTATGCTGTTACACCTAAACATTCGCTGCAAACGTGGAATTATGGGAATATGACGAAGAACCTTTTGAGGTACCTTTTTGGTTAGTTGATCTGTTTGATATCTACTGGTACCACATTTCAGACATTCTGTTTTCAATGCATGTTCTCCATAATATATAATATGATATTTAGGACATGCATCTATAGTGTTATATTCAATTCCAAAGTGTTTCATAATAGCACGTAGATCTCTATATGTTCAAGGTAAAGTATTTGGCGATGGTAGAAAATATTCACCCAACAATCTACAACATAAACAAAAACTAGTTAATGTAAATATTATTAATCATATATATATATATATATATATATATATATATATATAATTTTGATCATGTTAGCCCCCTATTAATTTTTGACAAAAAAACAGGGGGTCAAACTGTCTTCGAGCTTTCAAGGAATGCATTCCTACTGAAAACATATCATCCTTGAAGTCCCTTTATGCCCTTTGTCCTTTGATGAATCCCCACTGTTGTTTCCAGTTAAAAAATCTCTCTGTTTCTGTGAAGAAGAACACCCAAAAAGGCCTCCATTTCCCTTATTTTATTCCCACTTATCCTGTAAATCATCCCAAATCCCATTTTAAGCCTTTTAAATTTCCTTTGTTCGGATTAAAACCCCTTATTCCCTTTACCGAATGCCTCCTCTGGCCTTAAAATGCATTTAAAGTAGGCCAAAAACCCACTTTCCTTCATATATGAGGCTTAGCCCCTTTCCGGCCAGCCCCCTTAACCACTTCTCCATATGCCCCACGCTCGCGACCAAGCGCTTAAGGCTTGGACGCTAATCGCATCGAAGAATCGGAGCGGAAACGTCTTTTTCCTTTGTAAACCATGAAAGTCCCGATGCGATAGTGTCAAGTCTGTCGGCCTTTTGAAGCAATATCCACCGTCGATCTCTTAAGATCTGACGGCCAGCGCTTGTCCCACTCGCGCCCATCACTCTGACCCTTTCACCCCTCCGATTGCATATCAACTGTCGATCTATCAATAGATCAGACGACCATCGCACCACCGCATCAATCGCAATCGCAACTTTTTAAATGTGTCACCCATTGCCCTCCCCGATTGCAATCCTCCGATTGTAACCTTCGCCATCGATTTACCTTTGATCCGACGACCCTTATTTCTCCCGCTCCACTCCTATACCCCACGTTCGTCTCCCCGCTGATTGAATTTCCACCATCGATCTCGTCCCAGATCGGACGGCTGGCACTCAATCTCAAATCGCCAATCGCGAGTTCTAAAGGTGTTACCCTCCATCCCTTCTGATTGCGATCCGCCGATCCAATCATGACCGTCTGTTTGATCCAGATCTACAACCCACAATGTATCGCACATTTTACCATTTAACTCCATCAGATGATCACAACCGTCGATCTCCTCCTGAAATCCGACGGCTCACATTAAATCGCCCTCCACCCGCCGGGTCCCATCATTCAAAGGTCTCGCTTTCATTCATTTTCATTAGTTTCTTCCCATTCCGCATGTTCTTCATCAGTTTTCCACTGCTCCGTCACCTCTTCCACAGGCCTCCGCAGCATTCCTTCCGCCATTCCCTGGATTTCTTGATGGGTTTATCGTATTGTGCAGGGTTGTTACAGAGTGATGAATTCAATCCAGGTTCCAAAATCACGGTCACTGTGATTCAAAACACAGAGAGGTTATTGTAGTAGCAGTCAGAGTATCAGTGTCGAAGACTTGCCACGGTAGAAACAGAAGATTGAAGACAATTTGGGGATTTCAGCTAAGATTGATTATCAAAAGCCCATCCTCCAAATTAAATCAGAATTAGAGAAAATCATGAAGATCTACGGGCAGAAAAGCCTCTACTGCCACATCAGAGGAAAATCGATTCCTCTCCACCAACATTCCGCCATCTGTGATAGCGACCGCCTCAACTCCACCTAATCAGTGAGCAATTCATGATTCGACCCTAGTAGCCTTTTACTTCCATTTTAGTTTGTTACTTTTAGATTTTGAGTGGAAAGCACATTCCACTCCTGCATTTTACCTTCTGTCAAAAACTGTTATTTGATATTTTTGTTTAAAACGGCCGTGAGCCCAACTGTCAATGATGAGATGCCCCAATTCCTCATCATGAATTTTGGTTATTTTTTATGGAGACCTCAAAATGATTACAAGCACGCGAGGAAGATATTTTTCCCAAAAATATCTTCTCGCTCATGTTTCTGAGGCTTCTATATAAGCAAGAACTAAAGAGAAAAACAGGTCCCAGATTTTCTGAAGAATTTGCTGTGAAAGAGTTTTTGTATGCATTTTTGTTGAAGCTTTAATACAAATGTGAAGAGCTCGTTGGGTCTCAATGAGAAGGAGTTCTATCTTTAATGAGGATTCTGGTCTTGGTGCTTTACAATGTGTAATTCTCTTCTATGTGTTATAGTTTAGCTGTTCATTTCATTTACATCCATTCATCTTGTATCATGTTCTGGAATGCGAGTAGCCCACTGGTTTTGGTATGAATTTATCCTAGTTGATACTTATGCCATCATCTGTTTGGCACTTTAAATATGGCTCAGGCATGATATGTTGTTCCATTTTCACTTCAACCGTACTTCTGCTATATTAGCTGCTATGAGATGTTATTTACAAATGCTATTATCATGTGTGGATTCTTAATTTCGTAAGCCCACCGCATGCTGATATATGTTTCTGGATATTGTCTCAACAACAATTAGTATTCTCTTTATTCTACATACGCAGTAGATACTTTCTGATTATTCATCTCTGTGAAGTATTTAGAATCAAACCCTTTTTGCAGTAATTTGCCTTTGAATTGTCTGATACATTTGTGTTAGAGTTTCACACCTTGCCTCTACAGTATTGCTTTCCCTGTATCAAGATTCTGAAAGTTTTGGTCCCATTCAAATTAATCTTCCTGTTTACAAGAGATAGCATGAGAGCCTTGTTCTGCTAATTATCCTTGTTATATCATATTTCTCCTTGCTATATAAGATGTCCTAGGCACTGGTCTTTCACAACTCAAGGTTGTCTCTAGGATTGACAACATATATCATAGTTATTAAAACCAGAATTGGTGACTGGATCGGTGGAGCTAATGAACCGAGTTTCGAACCAGAACCGGTCTAACCGGTAGCGGTTAGATCTCAATGAACCGGTTTTAAAAAAATACATTAAATAATTATTTTTTATTCAAAAAAAAAAAAAAATTAAGATTTGCAACCATGATTCCAAGCCAATAGAGACAAAATATGAAAATTTTGCTCATTTATATACCATGCAAAGGTAAATATATCAAAATGGCACCAAGTGCAATACATATCATCGAAAAATACATAAGAAAACTTGTTGAAGTAATGTATCAGGTTTCTCTTATATTATTCACTGTGTTTTATTGCTGAGTTAATATTATAATATACAATCTATCCCTGCTTAGATCTGTTGTCAATTCATTGTATCAACCTTAAAGACAATTCTGAGTTTAGTATATATATATATCAGACCAGCATTTTGAAGATCTTGTATTCTTCATTATCTATGTTTGCTTGGCAATGAATTTCTAGAAAAACATCTACAACACTTAGAGGTATTGAATTGGTTTATGAAACCCACTATTAGTGCTATTTGTAACAAGTTGAGAGAGCATTACAACTTCAGCAGTCTGCTCACAATGTGTTTGACAAAATTTATCACTGAAAAGATTCATTAAAACCCAGAAAACTCAGTAGCCAGTTTAGTGCATTTCCCAGCGGGAATTTTCTAGTGGTCAATTTATTATTGCCAGTCACATTTTCATTAGGTTGTATGTTGTTGTCCCTTGAGTGGCGTCAGACCATTTGCATCAGTCTTGATGCCATGATCAAATTGCTTGTATGATGTGTGAAAGGTTTTGTATTTATGCTGCTGCTATGTGTGAGCAGAGAGAGAGGGTCTGACAGTTCCTAGCTGAGTGTGAAATAAGGTTGCTGCTGATTGTTTTGAGAACATAAATTGTCATCAAGTACACTTGATGAGTTGCATGCTGCCAGGGATTTTATGCTAGCCAGCCTTGTATTTATCAGTCATCATGTGTATTGTTGTTGCTATAAGGTGTTGAGTATGAGTTATTAGACAAGTTTGTTGCTAGTATAATAGAGGAATTTTCAGCTCATGGAGGAGACACTGAGGAATTTGCAACTCATGGAGGAGCACCTAACCGGCCGGTTAAGTACGGAACCGGCCGGTTTATGCATAGACCGGCCGGTTAAGTACGGAACCGGCCGGTTAGGTTCGATTAACCAGCCAAAATAGGTGGGAATAGGCTATTGACTGGGTTGCAAGGTCGGTTCCAACCAGCAGCCATCCTGACCAGCCGATTTTGATAACTATGATATATATATATAAGTTATTATTTTACACATTTATTACCACTAAAAAAAGGGAAAATAATCAACATTTACATATATGTGATCATATATACATATTGCATACCTTAGGAGTTGTGTCATACATCTGTTCGACAAATTATTCATAACCTTTAAGTTCACCGGCAACAATGTAGCAGAGAGAAGAGTTGCATTTGAGTGTTCAAAAAGTCGTTCACTTGACCTTTCAATCAGAGGTACATCATAAATACCGTCACTGCTATCTCCACCATCATCATCTGACTCACCATACAAGTCTTGGAGAATTTGATTTGTCCCATCATTAATGTGAAATGTCTCATTACTGTCATCATGATCTACCTCCATGTGATCATTAAAATTACCTTCATCATTCGCTTCATGTTCTTCACCTTGTACAACATCATTTCCAATACTAATATTTGCTGCAATATTCTCTTGTACTGGTGCAACATCATGTAATCTACTACTATTTAGCTGTGGACGCTGGTTGATCATCTGCAAAAAGTTGGGGGGCAACTGTGCCTTTATGAAAATTACAAACATTAATAATTAAACATTAGTGCGCATATAAAAAATATTAAAAATTTAAAATAATATAAAATTTTACGATATAATCAAAATGAAGATAGATAATTAATTACCACGGGACGATAGTCATTCGATCCACCATCAATGTGCCCATATTTTCTACAATGCATTGTTGTTGTTGCTATTAAAACTCTAACATTATTTCTCATACAACATTTTTTTCAAGGGCAATAAACTCTACCATCACCCCTTTCACCCTTTTGAATTTTTTTTCCACCTCTAATGTTTTCTTCCATTGATGCAAATTATCCTATAAAGAAAATAATAAATCTCTCTCAATGGTGTGGAAAACCCAAGACTTTTTGAACTCAATGGGAGCTCAATATATAAGTGTTGAAGAGGTAAATCCCCTCTGCGGACAGAGGCAATCCCTACTAGCCCAGATCGGGTCTAGCAACAATCAAACACACTACAGTGCAGGTTCCTAATTATAAATAAACCGACTTGCGATGAAGGCTTACCTAGAATCCAACGTTGTCATTTGTAGAAGAGGTGGTGCTCCCGTTCCTTCACCCTGGCAGATCACAATCCTCACGATCTCCGTGATCGAACACCTGCACATGCAAGAAACAACACAAATGCACGCATAAAATCCAGTATGTACAACTATATGTCAGTCGAAGAGGACATAACTCATGAACACAATCAAGAACAAGAGTGGAACCATAACCAATAGTCGCTTATCATTAATGAGTCAAAAGAAGAATACAACCATAGCTTCGACGCCGAATTCTCCTTTGGCGGGTCGTCAGCAAAACATGTCTCGATAAAGCCTGTTAAGGATGGGACAAGCCTCTCTCTCCGAATACTTGACAATAGTCTCCTTGCTTGGATTTGGCCTTAAGGGAATCAAGAAGGCTCTTGCAGCATAAGGATGTGAAAGCTCTTGGGAACTCGCTTGCAAAGGAGATGGGCAAGCTTTTATAGATGGAGGAAGGGGAGTTGGGATCCCTATAATTATGGGATTGGCCCTATCATCAAGGAAGCTTCCATGAGAGGTGGCAAACCACTTCCTCTCTATGGAAATCCGTAGCCAAACCTCCCAACTCAGGATAGATGTCAATCCAGGAATTTGTTAGGATGAAACTTCCGCCATTTATTTTTAAAAAACACCTCTTAATATGGTTGGCGCGGGTGCGGCTCTATGACAGAGCACCAATTGGCACGCCCTCTTTGGAGGATTTTCCCCCTTGGCGCGAGGGCTGAACTGTAGAACCGCGCCAATGGAAAAAGAGCTATTTTTAGGGTTTTCTGCAGGGAGATGTCTTCAGGGCAATGAAAGCTCATCTTCAGAGGGATGCAATGAAAGTATTTTCAAGTCTTGTCTCTGCTCACAGGTCACGGAATGAGCCCTCCAATGTGCGGGATGGGGAATGGCAAGGACGGTTACAAATTGTTATGTAACAATAAGCAAAAAGAAAATCAAAGTGGGATTTTTACAAATTGTGAGATTTTTACAAAATTGTGGGCTTTTTACAAATTGTTTATATTTTTAATAAAATGTGGGCTTTTTACAAAATTGTGGTCTTTTTATATGACTGTCCTACTTTACTAAGAGGATGCTGTAACTAAAGTCGTATGCATTCTTACCCAATTCGAGTCACATAAATTGAGGGTCTATACTGTATTGGAATACATAATAAAAAAAGTATTGGAATACTGTAATATGTCTTAGCATGGACTTTATTGCATGGAATTATTGCCTTATACTGCTGATAATGGTGGAAGGAAATTACTGTGATACAAATAAAAATAAAAATCTAAAATTGTCTATTTGCAACAAATGCCCTAAAATTAACAACATGATAGATAGTGGTAACAACGAGAAGCAAGGAGATGGCAACTCCACGGTCAATCTACTGGTAGACAATATGCCTTCTCACCTCCAACGGATTTCTCATACTGGGTAGCACACATCAAAAATCTGCTAGTGAGAATGGAATGCCTTAAATCTGAAATAACAAGTTATATCCAAATATTTAAGTGGAATCCTTAAATCTCAATTTGAAATAGTTGTTTTTATAAATGAAACACCAAGAAAACTTACAAATCCAAAACTCACTCAAGGGCTACACCACAATACAATATGAAAAATTTTAATCATTGAAAATATGCATGAGGAGATGAAATCCCAACAGGATTTATTCAAATAGGGGATGGAAACGCAACAACAAACTCTAAATCTTTGGGTACATGTGACTCAGGCTTCCCAACCCCCTCACTCACCATAGTGGAGGCATTGTTCCAAGCCAAAATAATGGAGAAATGCATTAGATAGACCCTAAATTCTAGGCTACATGCTTATTTATGAAGTTAGAGACCCTAAATTCTTCATTCGCAATCTTCAATTTAAAATTTAACATTTTTCATAGAGTATATAAAAAGAAAAGGGCCTTCCTTAAATCATATTGTAATTTGTCATACCATGGTTTCCGAATTTCTTCAAGACAAAATTCAAGAAATCCAAGCATTTTTTGTTCCCTGTACACATGAACACAACTGTTGTAGATGCCAGCGAGCTGAGGAATGATCCATCCTTGGATTGAAGTTTCATTATTTTCTCCCAGTCTACTATTTCTTGCAGGCCTTCCAAATAATAGAGTAACGTTGTTGGTAAGGCATAGAGAAGATCAGGAGGAAGCCTGATCTAAACACCACCAAGGTAAAAGGTAAAGTTAGTCAGTTATCACTTTGAGAGATGGAAAATTTTTCAATGACAGAGGAGAATGGTGATCAGATTCTAACTTTTGAAGCTTAGCCTCCCAATTTTCAATGATTTTCTTGATGAAAGGAAATTCATAAGGCAGATCTAGACCTAAGGCTTTAGCTTCTTTTAGCATTGCAGGGAATACTATTTCAAATCCACTTGGCCTGTGGCTATCAGCCTCCTCCTCTATTTTTCCAGCTTGTGTCTTGAAAAATTTAATCCCTAAAATATGTACAAGTTAAAAACTCTTCACAGGAAAGAATATACCATAATTTTGTCACTGTGTGAACATATGGAAAGGGAAATCCAGATATCAACATATTTCTACTTCAATCCCCTTTCCCCCACCACACACATATATATTTCAGTTAATACAAAAATTACTTCAATCCCCTTTCCCCCACCACACACATATATATTTCAATTGTACTTCTGACTCTCCAATCTGCCATATAGTAAGAGTAATAATACATGCAAGAGTAGCTAGTATTCTGTCATATGCCAAGAAATAGAATTCTTGATCCATCTAAAACCTATGTATCGGCTTGAAGGACCTGTTGGTTGGTCCATAAGTGTGGTAGGGATAGTTGAGGAGCAACCTCACCCTAGGGTAGTGTTTTATTCCTTTAAGTGGACAAAAAATAGAAGCAGCCTATGGGAGAAGTTGATACAATGATGAAGCAATGGGATAAGGGCTAGAAGAGTGCCCTAACTGGTCTTCTAGAAGCGCATAATTCAAGGGCAAGAGGGCAACAACAGAGAGTTGTTGATTGCCTCTTGGATGATGGCTTGAAGGGTGTCCTAGGAGATGACTCCAGGGAAATGGGAATATCCCCATCTATTACAAAAGGGATTTCCCATCCAGAAGAAAAAAATTATAATAGAAAAATCATGAAAAGAAAAGGCTCAAATCTCTCTTCCATACTGGTGACATGGCACAAGGCCACATGGACCACTTTGATTGGTTGACATAACACATTAGAAGCATGATGTTAGCATCTAAACTAGCAGTTGCCCCAAAAGGTGCAAAGAGAGGCCGATAGGAGTATTGTTTGTGAATTATTAATTTGAAGTAATTGTAGTTTTTGACATGAAGGAAAAAAAGAAAATTGCATTTAAAGCATCAGAATTTTACTCATGAAACAGAAAGATGAAATTTTCTCCATTAATACAGATATATGACATGTTAACATATTTTCTGATTTAAAGGACAAATTTGATGAGTGCCCACTTCTGGATTTAAAAAGACAATTAGATTTTTTTTAATGTTTTGTTGAATTATACTACTTTATAACCAGTACGTAAGAAAATATCCTTGCAAGATTTTTAAAAAAGAACTTGGGTTTTCATGCACAACAGTTTGTAGATTTACAGTTATTTTCTTTGAAATCACTCTGTTGAATGTAATAAATTATAAAAGTTGTATGGGTTAGGACACAACGAAACTCGATAATACAAATAACTTTTATTAAAAGAAAAAAAATGTTTATCGCCAAGGAAGTCATCGTTGAACGACATGCCATTTAATCCATTGACTCGTCTGAATTGGAATATTTGCCAATATATGTTTATACAATTCTGTAAAATAAATGGATTCTTACCTTGTCATTCACAATCTACTTTGTCTTTCAGAAGTCCATGTATGGTAGCAATAATAATAACACCAAAAAAGGGCAAAAATTTACCACCAACAATCCACATTGACACATTGCAATTTCTGTAAGCAAAGAGTTATATGTCAATATATGAAAGGTGCAAAGTACCAAAAATGCCCTCATAGACAAATGGATGATCCAGCTAGAATTAAACTACTGAAATTTACTGGTATGCTTTCTAGAATAATATAAAACGAGGATGTCAATATGTTTAGATGACTCAGTACAACAATTATTTGTGCTTAGTAGACACAGCATTGTATTCTTAATGCATTTTTTGTAGAATACTAAACAAATTTGTCCAAAATTTGAGATGCAAACTGTAGTCTCTACTACGTTTGGAAAATTGGAGGTTTGTAAAAGATAAACTGCGAACAGAGTTGTACCACTATGATAAGAAGCTGTCAGAAGCATTCCTTATGCTTCACAAATGTGGAACTACCTTAAGAATGCTTATGGTTGATATAAATATTAGAACATGGAAGTTAAATGTAGTAGTTACGCTAAAATACTGAATAACAGCTTGAGAGTGCTCTTCAGATACTGTACGAATGCACCAAATTAAAGGTGTACCATTACTAAAGATAAATGGCCAAAAATAGTCAATTTTGATATCGTGAAGTTATGTCTTTCTCGGTAGTAAACTGGGGATAGGATGGAAAATATGAGAGAACTAAGTTCCAAGGACTAAAAAAACAAGGCCAACATAATTCTTCCTTGAATCAGAGACAAAATAAAGCTGCCCAAAAAAGTGTTTGTCACTGTCATCACCCCGAGGAGTGCAAATTCAGTTGATGGTGCCAATCATTTGACGAAGCAAAGAGAAGAATCATGGTGCCAATGGTTGTAGCACAGTTTGTTGACGTGAGCCATCATTGTAACAAAGCATATTGATGGTGCCAATTGCTGTAGAAGTCCATTGAGAGTGCAAATATTGTAGTAGAGAATTTTGAGAGCACCCATTGAAGCTCCTATATATAGCAAGGTCAACATTTTCCTATTGAACAAGTTTGTATAGTCAAAGCCACAGCAAGATCAGATAGCCACAATCCTAAATGAGAACCAGATCCAAAGCTAAGATAGATCCACGTTTAGCAGAACAAGACAGCCATAGCAAAGGATCTGGCCACAGAACCATATCATGAGAGATAGCAAGATTCTTTCTTCCATTGTGGAAAAGTAGAAACTGTACAAGGGCTTTTCTTCCAGCATATTTCATTGTGAAAGTAATTGCTATGGTGTTGTAAGCGCTCATTAGTAGAATCTTAAAGCCATTCTAGAATTCTTTTAACCTGGAGAGGGTTTTATCTGGTTATAAATCCTCATGTTCAAATTCCATTGTGGATTGGTTGTGTTTGATATTATGTTTTTACTGTCCGCAGTTGAATTTTCGAACAGAAAATTATCAGTCTAAAGCGGAGCAATTTTGCGATGTTTCTTTTGCTTCCTATTGTGAAGTATTTCGCTCCGAACTATACTCATTATAACAGAGGTCTTGGGCATAGAACAAAGGACTTGGGTTTTTTGGAATAAAACTTCAGGTTAAGATTCTCATCTGAAGAATGGCACAGTGAGCCTTAGCATGGAGTTGGGAGTACCAATTTGAAGTGCAGGTATGGCATTGTACAATAGACCAGTTAGATTTCTGGACCCTAAAACAAAAGTTTCTTCTTCTTCAAAACGTGTTTCTCGTTTTCTGTAACCAATGTGGGTCCTATTCTTGTTTCAATTGGGGATGGATTAGCATTTGTTATTGCTCCAGATGATCACACTCTGGGTAGCCCTGGAGGCTATTTGGGTGCCATAGTCATTCATGCGTGCAGAGAGGGTGAATTGCAATCATTGCAACAGGAGGTGTTGTTGTTGTTGCATTGGCCACTAGATTGTTTGTCTGGTTCTATTACAAGCGCAGAGTATTGAAAAGGACAGAAAAATTTAGTTCAGATATTGTTAAATTGCCTTGGAAATTCACCTACAAAGAGCTCAACAATGCTACGAAAGACTTTTTTTGAATGTGATTGATAATCGATAATAGCAAGCAAGGGTAATCCCCTTGTGAAGCCCAAATTTCTGAGTATTTTCTAAAACCTGATGACGGAGTCATTGTAATGAACAAGTGCCTAGGTGCATATTGCGTCCAAATCTACCAAGCACCAAGATCTATAAAAAAATCCACAGTATCTGCGAACTAAGAAGAAGAGGCAGAAAATGTATTTTTCTTACCTGTTCGAATAGTGGTTGGGGTTTACCACGGAAAAAATTTGACAGAGCCCATGTAGCATTTCTTATCATTGAAATCTTGGCAGTATCATTCAACTGGGCAAGCACCTGCCTCAGAGCTCCATGACTGAGGGCAAGATCCCTAAATGTTGCAGAGTCTCTAGCAATATTTCCCAAATCCCAAATAGCCTTACACGAACACCAGTTGAACTCAAAGTTGGGTACTAGTTTTTTAAATCAAATTCCAAAATTATAGACATATAAATATAGTTGGGAAGAATAATTTTATGCCTCTAAAATAAACGTGCTACCTGTTCTCAAACATTATCATTCCCAGAGGTAAGAAGTTCCACAAATATAGGTAGTGCTCCGTAATCAATCACAACCTTTGTATTCTCAGAGGTTCCTGAGACTATACTAGTCAAAGCCCAAGCTGCTTCAAACTGCATTATCAATCACAAGGTATCACCATCAAAGCTATAATTTTAAGATAACAATTTATCTACCATTGAAACTATAATTTTAAAATAGATACACCTAGTGATATAGACACCTAGTGAGAGTAGAGGTTAGGAAATTATAATAAGAATTATTACAAGATATCACTCACAATGCAGTTGATTGTTCATTGTCTGATGTAACTATAATTTTAAAGAAGACACACTTAGTGATATAGACACCACCAAGTGAGAGCAAAGGTTATGAAATTATAATGAGAATTATTTCAAGATATCATATTACTCATAGTACAGTTAATTGTTTATTGTTTGGTGTAATAATTGTTTATTATTTATAAACACAATCAAACATATTATGAGGGACGGTGATGAAATTTACAACGGTCTCATAACAAACCATATATATATATATATATATATATATGCTATTTTACCAATTAAATTAATAAAAAAATCATTAATTTCATATACAATCAAGCTAAAATTATGATATATTAAAAACTTGAATAAGGCCAATCAAAGAATTAATGTCCATCCTGCATTGAATCAACCACAATCCAACTTAAAAGCTTACTAATGAGATGGCCACTCCGACAACCTATATGTCATTTCACCTTTTCTCTATCATCAAATTTATATACCAAGTATATCATAGAAATTATGAATAAATATATACTCACCCAATTTTTAATTAAATAGTAAATATATACTCACCCAATTTTTAATTAAATAGTAGCTAGGGATGAAGTATGCCTTTTGTGTCGAAATTATCAGCCAACATTCAATCACAGATTGCATCTTACCTAGATCTGAGGAAAATCACTCATCTTAAGAAGACTGATCAGCACAGGAACTGCACCAGATTGAATGACTGCATTTATTGGAGGATTAATTTCTGCACAGAGAAGGAATTGATAACAGATGGTCAAATTTCTTGATTGAAATAAAAGTATGAGCCTAGTTGTTTTTCCTGATCAAACATGACAGGTTCTTATAGGCTTGAGAAAAAGAAAAGAGAATCTTACCGAGAGATAACATCTTTCTTAAGTAAACAGAAACAACCTCTTTTGTCTGAATATCATCAGAAGTAAGCGCATAAACAGTCGCTGGCAAATTCTGCAACTGCACCCAGAAACATTTGCCGTTACAGATAATTCAACACTAACATTAGAGCAATCCAAATAGATGCAAAGAAAGGGAGCATTATACGGTGCATATCAAACTCAGGATTAAATAAATTTATATATTCTCTTCCAAAATTTGTTGCAAAATGCATGGAGATTGAATTAGAATGTTAGATTTTACAGCTTTAAATTTTATTTAAAGATCAATAATTTAAATGAAAATTTATCAAACCCTAAGCCGATGTTGGTAAATTCCTACAAATCTAGCACTTGAGTACAGTGCACATCAACAAATTATTATATTCTTAGAAATGAGAATTCACCTTTTCATCTAGGGAAATCGCTTGATCATAGCCAATGGAAAGCTGAGAACTGGATTTCTCCAATGTTTTATAAATCACTGTCTCTACCCTAACACAGTCTATAAAATTTAAAGTTGAAGGTTTCAATTTACCAACAATTTATGCAAATATAAATCTCTCAATGTCCGAAAATTTAAGTTCTGGGTTTTCCTTTACAGCTTATTTTACTATCAATTTCAGTATCAGTTTCTCGGTTTGTATAAATTCACTACAAAATAAAGGAATTGAGGGAATTAGAAATGAGAACCTGGACACCAGCTGAGGCCTGAAGCAGGATCTTTGTCCGCCAAGAAAAGCAACAACGTGACTTGATACTTGTCATTGTTATTCCTGATGGATTCAAAGACAGTGGAGAAATTTTTAGGAGTTGCATCAATTTGAGTAAAACCCAAGGTTTCTACCCTATCTGCAATGTTGTTTACCAAACCGCTGCAATAATATTCTCGCGGAGATCTGCAATGTTGAAATTTGAGAAAATGAAATTGTAAACTGAAAATTTATGCTCTTTAATATTCACCGTTGGCCACCACCATCAAAACTCTGCAAAAACATCAAACTCCTCGAATAACTTTCCACACTGGCTTATATGATAGGGCATGGAAAATACAACTCTAAAACTTGAGTAAAATCATTACACATGACGAACACCGATCAAACCTTATAAATGAAAATACCAGGCAACAGATTAGAATATATAAATCACAATTCTATATTGTTTCAAAGGGATTTAGTCAGGGAACCGTCCCACAACATCCCCTACAATGTGGAGACACGTTTCCAAAGGAGTGAAGCATCTCGGGAAGGAGATACAGGGGAAAGTTTATTAGGGTTGGGGGCACATCCCCTAGAAAGATAGACTCTGAATAATAAAGAAATAAAAACAAAGTGATTACTTACAGGATCATAGGCTTCCTGAAGAACAAGATCCAGAGCAGCATATGTAACCCCTAAAGCAACACCTCTCTCCACAAGACGAATCGCTACATCTTTCATATGTCGTCTAGCAAATTTTCTGAGCTCATCACGAGAAAGAGGATCAAATACAACTATCTCATCAAGTCTATTCAATAGCTATGGCCTGAAATGTCTTCTAACCTGCAAAAATATTCAAAGGCATGTCAAAGCACTACATCCAACTTCGTGATAAAATTATATGAAAAATATGCATACGCAGAGTCCAGGAGAATGAAACAGCAGGTGTATTGGCAGTTTCCGAAATGCAGCAACTAAAACGGCAGGTGTATTGGCAGTTACGAAAATGCAGCTACTAAAACAGCAGGTCTGTCGACGGTTGCAGGTGTGTGGATTGTTGCTGGTATTTTTAGATCGATTCCATGGAAATATACAATAATTAGTAAGTAAACCTATAAGGTAACTAGGTGTAGTTAGATTAAACGAGTAGCAGTGTATGGAGTACTTGGAGATAGAAGTGTTGACGAAAAAAAATTGATCTTTTTCATAACAGAAGGCCTACCGGCCTAAAGATAAGAAGTGTTGATGAAAAAAAATTGATCTCTTTCATAATAGAAGGCCTATTGGCCTAAACATGTGTCAATATCTTATATTAAGATGTAACATTTGTCCCATTTTTCACACCCATGTAATTGTTTTACGCCGATAAATTGGGCAAATGTTGTTACGTCTTATCAGGATTTGTCTTCCCTTTTGATAGTAAGTTTACATCTATCCTGCAGCTAAACTTAGTTATAATTGTATATAGACTTATTAAATTAGTAGCGCAGAGAAATATAAACAGGGTGTGATGAATTCGTTAAATTTAGCTACACAAAGAAGTCTGAAGTTATAATTTTATATAAGCTCTTCAAATTTGGTTACAACTTTGAAATTAATTATGATTTTATAGAAGCTTTCCAAATTATGATTATATATATATATATATATATATATATATATATATATATATATATATATATATATATATATATTTATATATTATGATGGCTGTCAATTTTAATAAGAAAAAAATCAAAATTAAGAGCCATATATATATAATTTTATTAAATTAAGACCAAAAATATAATATTATAAAATAATAAGAATGATATAACCCTAATATATAAAAATATTATTTTATTAAATTAAGGCCAGAAATATAATATTATAAAAGAAATATAATATTGTAAAATAATAAAAATGATATAACCATAATATATAAAAATTGAATTATATCTCTTATAAAAAAAAGAAAGGTTAATATAAATAAAACATGACAATTAATAAAATAAAGAATAATTTTTTACCATAAGATATATGAATAAAAATAAAATTTTTACCCAAAAGAAAAAATAATTAATAAATAAATCATTTATAAAAGTCAAAATTAGCATTAATTTAAATCAAACATGACAATTAATAAAATAAAAAATAATATTTTACTATAAAATATAAGAATAGAAATAAAAATTTTACTCAAAAAGAAAAAAATCTGACGAAGGTATAACCTCCGTGTACAATGTCCCAGTTCTACACCCGTGACCTTATTAATAATACGTTAATCCAAACACAAATCTTTGATATGATATTTGTGATTTTATTTATCAACACACCCACTCGGACTATGGTTTCAACAATGGATATTCAATTCGCTTTACACGTCATCAAATATATTTAACTCAGATGTACATTGGTTCAATTGATTCCTGTGCCGGTTCGCCTCGCTTTTATCACACCACTGGTCACGTCCTTGGCGCATTTACTGTGCACCGAGCTCTGTGCTATACCCTCCCGTTTGTGAACAATGCCTGTATTGTTATTGTTTTTTTGTCAAACGAGAGTTGGAGAGGAGGGTTTCTTCGGCCCTTTGCTGGCTTCTGAGTTTCGCGAATGCTCTTCCACAAGACTGTGCATTTTTCCTATTGGGTAACCTCTACGTGTACTGGGTTTCCTCCGGTTTCTTTAATGGCGCATTCAGTCGAACTGTATGTGGACTTTCCTTCGGTAACTCTTTGTTCGGTAACTCTCTGTTTCTTTTCGATTTTGTCGGTCTGCAAACTAGTTATTCTTCTCTTTCCTTTCGTTTCCTGCTAATGTCGTTTGGCTATCGAACCCATCTTACAGGTGCGACAGGGCAAAACCACCATGGTTACTTCCGGCATCAGTGGGAACAACAGGTAACTTATTCCCTCCGATTTTACTCTGCGCCGCTGTTATTCGTAACCCTAACCTATCATCTCCTTCGTGTATTAGAGTCTGCTGCTCCGATGAAAACCCTGTCTGCTTACCTCTGTCCAAACCCAAACTTCTGGTAAGGCTTCCTTTTGACTGTGTTTCGTTTTTTTTTTATCTGTTGTTTTGTATGGATGCTTATCTCCTTGAACACGTTCTAACTCGAGCTGTTGTGGACAATTCTTATGCAGGTTTCTTCTCCTGGCGAAACCCTGATCCGTTCCCTCGGCGTCTCAAACCCTACGGTAGGGTCGCTCCATTTATATCTCGTGGTTAGGTGTTATCAAGTCTTGTTTTTCTTTCTATTAATCCTTTTTATGGCCAAACCCTGTTGGTTGGCAAGTTTCTTGATGTAATATTCCGTCGTCTGGAAAACGCTGAAACTGTGCGTTTGCTTATGACTGTGTCATCTCTGGTTTCGAACCCTTGCTTGGGTTATGCTGTTACTCTTTCCTTTTAGAACTGAAGCGGAAATTTTCCGGGTTTCAAACCCTTGTTTGGATTGTGCTGTTTCACTTTACTATTTGACTGAGTTAGAAATTTTGATGGACTTATTTTAAAAATGATTGGTATATGAAAGAAAAATGTTTCTCTGTGAAGAATCTCGAAAATAAATGCTTCAGTGTATGAACCTCACCTGTTTCGCTGTATGTTGCTCCACCGTTTATTTGTCTTGACGAAAAGAGATAATGTATGCTCCGTGTGACTGTGCCAGCTTTACTTCTGTTCCTGTGTCCTGTCAATGCATGATATAAAAGACAGAAACTATTCGCTCCCTTCACACACAGTACATATTTGCTCAGTTTCAAAGTCTGTAGAAATTTATTTCATTTGCATAAAAACACACACAGTTGTTACATATCACTTAACAGGAAATAAAACACTCTGAGTTCGAAATGCACATATATGAATTTGTACTTCTGGTAGAAGTTAATATTGGTTGCAGAGTATAATGCTTTTTCTTATTCTCTCCTTTCTTGGAAAAACTCCGAACCCCTACCTATCATTTCTTTTCGTTTAAATATCAGTAGGCATAAAACCGTTTTTTGTTTGCGGTTACACTGTCAACCGAAGTTATCCTACCACATGGCCAGTTTCAATGTATTTTTGTTTAAAAGAAAACAACTTCTAACTAACTAAAGCAAAGACAGTTTATGTTCCTAGTCTTACAGTTTTTGTTCAACTGTCAAAACTAAACTAATTAATAATAGAAATAAACACAGGCTTAACAACCAGTCCATAAACTCGTGAATAAAAACAATCAACTGAGATGGTCAACCATCTCCTGTCTCCTCGGAGCTGGATGCTCCTGCATCAAAATCAATAAATAAATTATTTATAAAACTCAAAATTAACAAGATTATGAAACATTTAACTCAACAATAAAATAAAAAAAATATACTAAAAAGTTCATGTTTATATATATATATATATAATTCAAAATTACATAAATAAATATTTAGATAAATATAATGAGAATAGATTTTTTTTTTAAATTTTATGAAACTAGTTATTATTAGAAAAATGACTCTAAATGTGAATAAATTATAAATTTATAATATAAAAATATAGTTTAGACAAATGGAAATTAATAAAAAAAAACTATAAATATCAGGATAGATATGTATATGTAAAAAGTAAAAAATAAATATATAAATAAAAACAAAGAAAAAATAAAACAAAAGAGGAAAAAGAAGGGAGAGAGGAATTCAAACTGGAAGAAAAAAAGGTAGGAATCCAATTCCCATGAATGATCCACCCATCATCACAGTTCAAATTGCGAGAGTGTTTGTCAATTTCAATGGTCTCTTATAATTTCCTTTCACAATAATGGTGTACCTTTGGTAGGATCATAAAGGCTTCGATTCAAATATAGTGCTTTGATTTCTTAGCATGCTCAACAAGAAACTAGAGGAGCAGGACCGACAATGTCTAATATGAGCCATATTTTCTTGAATTTGTTGTATGTTGTTGAATCAACTATTTGATACATCAACCAGTTTCCCTAACATTAAAAGCAATTTCTAATATCAGCCATATGTTCTTGAAACCGCTATTTAATAAATCAACAAGTTTCCCTAACATAAAAAGCACCAAAAGAGTAGAGAATTAAGTAGATTCATGGAAAAGTCTTATGGATCCTTAATAGACTTTAGGAGACCTTGAATAGTATTTATTGACTTGGAAGTGATACAAATTTGATTCTTCCTTCAAATATGAGCAATATATTATTAATTTTTATATTTTATTATTTATAAATAATATTTTTAATACATGTAATTTTATTTATAAAAATAATATTTAATATTTATAAAATTTATTAATTTTAAAATTTTATGTACCAATAAAAAAAATAATCAAAGAAAAAAATAAATGTTACAATAGACTTACATATTTATGAATTTGGAAAATTTCAAATTTCAATTGAAATTAGTATTAATACATATCATTATTGCAATAAAATTTATAATTGAAATTAGTATTAATACATATCATTATTACAATAAAGCTTATTTTTAAAATGTGCTATGAGAAACATTGTTTAACATATGACATAGTTTTTAATTTTGTTGTTTTTTGAATATAAAGAAGTGAATACAAATATATATTTGATATGTGTTGATTTTCAACTAATTTGGTAATTGGTTTAAAATTAAATAAAAATGTCAAATTTAACATTAGGGTATCTAATTTTATTTTTATTTATTTATAATTTAATTAGGCCAATATGCCTTTTCTTTTGAATTAGTCCATTTTCGTTTTCGTCCACACTTTTATATTTAATTTGCATTGTGTACATACTCTAGGTATTCTTCTTCAAATGTAGACAAACACCACGTGCTCCACTTAGTCACCTAACTGACATAGTGTCTATGTTTAGGCCGATAGGCCTATCCTTTTGAATCAGATCACTTTTCAATTTCGTCAACTCTTTTCATCTCTGCTTGGCATCTGTTCATCTTTTTTTTCTCATTAAATGTGGCATTTCTTAAAATTTTAATTGTTCAATTTAAATGTGGTAGGTGGTGCCATTCTCTCGTCGTGGTGGAGATTTCAATCAAGGTTGGTTCCATTATCTTCCAATTTCAGTGAATCTACATAGCTGGGACACTTAAACTGCTAGTGTTGTTGGAGGCAGTTGGTACAGTTGCAACTAACTACCGCTACCATCAGTGGCCATGAAAATGCCAAGGCCACAAGAGCATTGTCTTCACGCTTGCATTGCCTCAATTCCGATGTCGAACATGGCATTATTTCCAGTACTGAGAGCGATGAATTGAAAAATAACAATCTAGCTGGTTCCAAAGGCTCTAATTCTTCAAACATGATGCTGGGGAATTTGATGCTGATAGTTTTTGTTTTGACGAAGATGCTAAGGAATTTGATGTTGATAGTTATTGATTTAGATGAATACTTCGAAAAAGAAGACGTGGCAACTAGTTGTCTGACCTTTTTCGATCCTGCAGAACCCGACTGTTGTGGTGTTGCCTCAAAAGAAGCTTTGATTTTTTCTTCCGAAAATTCAGGAAAACGCAAGCGTAATGAAGATGGAGAGGTGAAGGGGAATTCCTGCCAAATGTCCATGTTCAATCCAAAGCGCAAAAAATGATAAAATATGGGGGGAATTTAGCAGCATTCTAGGTAGTGAATTACAAAGAAAAGAAGCTATTTTAGACATTTCATGTTGTATCGTAATTGCAGAAGTATGTGTTTTCTCAGTGCGTTTTTCTGATTACGAGTTCCAGTGTCTCTGTGCCCTTAATAGTGGAGCTGTATGAAACTCTTTTATTTTCTGTAAGGTTTTGTGTTGGGTTCTGCTATGTATATCCTCCTGTGTATGAATATCTTCATTGAAAATGGAATGAGGAAGAGGAAACAACATCAATAATCTTAATTTTGGTTTTGATCAACTATTATGGTTATGTACCATGATTTTTGTTTTGATATCTTAGTTTGCTAGTGTTTGGTATTAGAATTCAGTAAAACATTCTAGGATTACATTTTTTGCTTTTGTCAAATCAGAAGGTAAGCATTGATGTGTACCATGTTTTAGAAATTCCAAAAAAGAATTTGATATGCATTTACTAGTTTTCTTTGAATGCCATAGGAAAGTTGCATGCTAACATGATTCTTATTCAACCTGTTTACTCTTCTCTGATTTCTCTTCCGGACTTCGCTTCATTGGATTTTCCCAAGATTATGAAGCAAGACCTACCGCCAAGCTCTAGTCTCCCTCTCTTAGCCTTGAAATCCGGTCTGCCTTCGAGCTTAACCTCTCCTTCTTCCTGCCCTTACCCTGAAGCACCTTCTTATCTCCCTCTTTCGGATATGTTGTTCTTGCCAGCACCTCAACTTGTTACAGAGATGCTATTTGTCATGTTCAAAGATGCTATTTGTCATTCTAAAAAATGCATATAGTTTTTTTCGAGAAACTAACATTATTCAATTTCTTATTTGTAAACTATACATCTTCAGATCTTTCAACCAGGGTTTCTTATTCATTTCTTGTTCTGGGTTTACTCTTTAATGCCAAAATAGGTCCATGGTATATTGGTAGTATTGTGGTAGGATTGGTATAACAAATGGATTCGTAAAACATGCCTATTAGGTTACTATTGTGGTTAATAATTGACCTTTTCTTATTTGTTGTAGTTAATATTTCACTATTTGCTGTGGTTAATATTTTACTGTTTTTTAATAGCTGTAATTTGCTATGGTTAAGATGGGTTAAAATTTGACTGTCTTTTTAGTAGTTGTACCTTTGCATTCCATTCCAACAGTAAGTATTTCTCATAATAAACTATGCTTTTATTGCAACACTTGAATATCCTTTCTTCCCATGGGCTTATCAACATATTTCATTACTCATTCTCACAAAAAAGTAAGTCTGAGATAGTTCTCATTTTTCTAACTATGCTCATATTCTTCTTAAAATCACATCTATATGTGAAAGTGTCATCATGTTGACCTGATTTGATTTTTCTACTCTCTTTTTTCATTAACTAGACTTTGGAGTTCCATATTTTTTTAACACCTTCTTCAAATTATTCGTTAAAAACTGATAGTTTTCATTTTTAAAGTGCAACTCAATCTCAGGATTAGAAAAAGTAAGCATCCATACAAATGAAGATGACTCTTGCAAGAAAAAACTCCTCGATGACTCCAGGATTAGATAAAGTAAGAATCCATACAAAAAGTGAGAATTTAGTACAACCTCTACAATGTAATGTTAGTTTGCTAAAAAAAAAAAGTCTTTAAAAAAAAAAAAAAAGCATAAGAAATTTTCCAGACTATTCTAATTCGTCTGAGTCAAACTTCCAAGTTCCACTCTGTTCTTTAACGAAATGAAATCTAACTTGGCCCTGAGTCATAGAGTCAGACTCAAGGTCAAAGGAAAGTCAAACTGACTCAATTAATTCCAAATTTCATGTAATGTTTTAGACTTATCGTCTCTATATAAAAGACAGACATAACCCCAAAAATCATTGGTTGTGTTTGTTTTCCTAACCTAATTCTACAATAGCCAACCAACAAACTTATGTCAAATATCCAGAATCCATAACATTTCAAGTACGTATGTGTATATATAAAATATAAAATGAGTTATTCTTTAATATTCACGTTTTATAGCTGTCATAAATTCTTATATTAATAAAAAATATATTTTCCCTCCTGAAGCTTTAGATTATTTTTTCCTTTATTGAGATATGGTCTATGTTAGGACCTCACAATGTACCATTTTTACCATACATGTTGACACCACCTTACCCTTTATAACTATATTTAAAAAGGGTTTCATTATCATTTTCATCCATTTTATCCAAAGGTATATGAAATCCTTCTCTTTACTATATATTTAATCTGTTTACATATAATTCCACATTACTCTTATATTTCATCATTAATCGAAGGTATATCGTTGCTAACACAAGTCTAAAAGATCGCAGATAATTTATGATAAGGAATGTGCTGTGCTGAAACAATCGGCCGTTGCTGAAACAGTCGACTCCGTTGCTAAAACAGTCAGCGGGCACGTAAATTTCGTCACTACTCATGATTTGCGATCTTGAAAGAGTATTTTAGGAACAATGGCAACAAGATGAAGACAAGAAAGAAAGTTGTTACACGGATTGTTCTGAAGCCAGTACTTTTTTTGTATCCATTGTAACAATATTTTTCTATGGAAGAATAGAAAGACCCTGTTTTAAGATAGAAGAACAGATTTGGATAAATATAGGATTTCTCTGATGTAACTGTAATAGATGTCTCCTCTTTAAAAAGAGGAGACATCATCATTAGAAGGGGAGTTAGAGACTGCAGGAGAGACATTATTTTGAGCGGACAGGGGAAAGACTCCATTGTAATGTATCATTCCTTTTTGACAGATGAATAAAGGTTTCGTTTAAGCACTTCAATTTAACTCTTTCCTCTGGGGAATCTTGTGAGAAGGAAAGGGCCCGCCTTCATCACAAGATTCACCGGATTGCTCCTGTAGTTTGTTAAGTTTCTTTATGTTATTCGTACCTTAATTTAACTCTGTTTACTGAATAATCATTTACAAAGTTCTGTAGTTCTTTAAGCACTCTGTTTTCTTAACATTGCATGAGTTCGGTAACATTCATTCTTAAAGAAGCCAAGAGATCTTTTTCTGTTATCTATTTGAATGTATGATTGATGCCGGGAAACAGGTGCTGAAGATTCCTGTTCAGAGGAATAGGGTCCTATTCCCCATAGGTTGATTCTCTTTTTCTGCAGTGTGATTAGTATCAGGAGACAGGTGCTGAAGGTTCCTGTTCATGGGAATAGGGTCCTGTTTTCTTTGGATTGATCTTTTTCTACAGTGTGGTTAGTGTCAGGCAACAGGTGCTGAAGATTCCTGTTTGGAGGAATAGGGTCCTGTTCCTTGTTATGGTTGATTGATTTCCTTTCCTGCAGGGTGACTTCCTTTCATTATATTTTCCTAGGATTCCTTTAATGAAAGACTACAATAGAGGAATTGCTTCTGCTGTAACACAAGTAGGCTTCATCTTTGTTAAAGCAGGGTGTGAATAGTTAGATTTGTATGACTGATAATTGTGTGACTTCTACTACAACATTATCTTGCTTTTGGAATTGAGCATATCCAGTGCGTGATTGTCTTTGGAATAAACAAACCTTCTCGGGTTGACAATTTATGTGGAGCTTGAATTGTTAAAACAATTAAAGCGACCAACATTTTGGCGCCGTTGCCGGGGAAGGCAATTATAGATTCCAAAATCATTGATATTTTCTTTCTAGATGTGAAGATTGTATGAGAGGACACGGAACCCAGAAGAAAACTAATCCTACAGGTGGCAAGGGCAAAGGAAGGGGAGGAAGAAAGACTTTTATTGACGAAATTGTATCAAAGGCTGAATCATCACAGAGATTAAGTTCTCAAAGACCAAAACTTCAGCGCTCCCCTCAATCAGAATACAAGACAGAAGAGGTTGTGGGCCCTGAAAACATAGAGGAACCAGTAACAGATATTAAAGAACCAGCAACCAGTGCTGGAGAATCAGAAGAAAGTACTAGCAAATCAGCAGAGCACGTTGAGGAACTAATAGAGAGTATTGGACGACCAGTGGAAAACATTGAGGAGCCAGTAGAAGATCCTGAGGATCGATCAAGGGCAGTAGGAGAACAGCCAATGGAAGGAAACAACGAAGAATTCTTTGGTGGAGGACGTGTAGATCCTGAAGGAGAAGGAAGGGATGAAAATTCTCTCTCTACCTTGGGATTTCCTATCAGTGAGCTCCCTAGAGGAACAACTCCTATGAAGAATATTCCATTGTCAGCTTTACCCAACTTCCATGGTTTATCCTTTGAAGATCCGGATGAATTTCTTTTTGAATTTGATATATTATGCAGAAGTTATGATTATGTTACTAATGCTCAGAAGTTGAAACTATTTCCAGCAACATTAAAAGGAAATGATTTAAGATGGTTCATGAGCCTTGGAAGTCAGGTAATCACAACATGGGAACAGATGAAACATAAATTTCTGCTTAAATATCAAGACTATTGTCGGACGAGAGAAAAGAGGGAGGAACTATTCAACATGGCACAAAAGCCGGACGAGAATCTGGAGGACTATGTGGAAAGGCTGCAGTATAATCTGCAGAGATCTGATCATCTGAATGTAAGTAAAGAAATTCGTAAAACAATATTACTTAGAGGATTAAGGGATGATTGTTTAGACATGTTAAACATGCTTTGCAAGGGAGATATATCTAAAGAATCATATGATGAGATTGTTGAACTTTGTAAAAGATGTTCAAGAGGAGCTGCAAGGAACAGAGTAAGTAATAGAGATCCCACCTATTCAAGAGTGCAGAAATTAGCCAGTGGGGGAGAAACAAGAGCTGAAATAGGTAATTTACTTGAAGTTTAAAACTGAGATGTTAAGTTCTTTTGCTTCACAAATTGACACCTTGCAGGTTAAAAAGAAGCAGGCTGAAGCAGAAGCAGCTCTGGCTGTCTTTTGCCCTAAATGCAGAGACAAACATCCACTAAGGGAATGCCCATTGGACAAGATTCCAATCTGCACTCTTTGTGAGAAAGATCATGAAACACAGCAATGTCCCTCTCTACCAGGAATAAAGGCAACATTGCAACCAACGGAAGAAGAAGCTGAAGCAGTTTACCTACTAACACAAAGAAGACAATGGCAACCAAAAGGACAAGGTATGAATTCTAGTATGCCACTTAATCATTGGAATAATTATTTTTCTTTCAGTCAGACAAATTACCCTCCCTTTAATCAAATGCAATACCCACCCTTTAATCAGATGAACTTCCCACCCATGCAATAAACAAACCCTCCCTTTGTTGATCCTGCAATATGGAGTCCTTGGCCCCCACAACAACCATCTTCTTTTAACCCATGGAATTCAAATTGGAGAAGCCAACAACTCCCGTATCCAAATCAATTTCCTCAATTTCAACAACCACTTCCTCTACCATCAAATGCTCCACCAAATAATCAAATGAGGCCCCAGCTACCTGTGCAACCAAATCCTAACCCCAATAATAAAGTTGTGCAAGTCATTGATATTCAGAATCAGCCTAAATTTTCTACTATGCAATGTAATGATATTCATTTGAGATCCGGGAAAATAGTAGAACCTATCATTGATGATATAACCTCTTCTGATTCTGATAAAGACGAAACTAAGAAACATAAAAAATCACAACCACTCTCTAACAAGGGTATTGAAATAACAGAACCACCATTCCCCGAGCGTTTAGTTTTAACTAAGACGCCTGAAACACCTGCTTTTAATCTTTTAGGGGAATTGCAAAACTTGTATGTTAAAATTCCACTTTTACAGGCACTGAGAGATGTACCAATTTATGCCAGAACCATAAGGGACATTTGTGTTAAGAAACCTGGTAGGAAGACTAAGGATCCCCTTACAGTTCATGTGATGGGTGACTTATCTGCATTAATGTCCGGAAAAATCCCTCCTGTGAAATATGGTGACCCCGGCCATCCTACTGTGACAATTCAAATTGGTAAAACAATAATTCCTCAAGTTCTGGTAGATCTAGGTGCTGAAATAAACATTATGACTGTTGAAACTTCACAGTTGTTACAACTGAATAACAAAATTAGAGATACACCAACCATCCTAGAGTTAGCTGACCGTTCTACAATCAAACCAGAAGGAGTTGTTGAAGATCTAGTTATCTCGGTTGAATCCTGGAATTACCCAGCTGATTTTGTCGTATTACAAACTAAAAAAAAGCTGGGGGGACATCCTTTAATTCTAGGGAGGCCATGGCTGGCCATAGCCGATGCCTTTATCAGCTGCAGATCTGGTTCAATGACAATTTCTAATGGTTATGAAACTAAACAGCTTACTCTTTATCCTCATGCTACACCCATAATTAATAATGAAGATTCTGTGTGGATGGATTATGATGATAATGCTATTCAGCCCATTTTAACTATCGGAAAAGCCTTAACTCTTAAAGACAATACAGAGGATGAAATAATTAATAATTTTATCTGAGAACCTTCCTCTGTAATTGCTGAAACACACAATCAATTGACTGCAATTTTTGAAACGGATACCCAGGAAAAGATTGAATCTGAAGATTTATCTCAGACATTAACCACCATCTCATCTAAAAGCACAACAGTCGAAATCGAACCTGGCAAGAAATTAAACATAAATCCTGACCTAACAGTTGCTGAAACACAGCAGTTAATGAAGTCATTACGTGAAAATAAGGAAGAATTCGCATGGGATTACACGGATATGAAAGGAATCTCTTCTAAATTATGTACTCACCGAATTTATATTAAAGAAGGATGCCGACCAGTCTGTCAACCCCAAAGACGAATGAACCCTAATTTAAGGGAAATTGTTAAAGAAGAACTTCAGAAATTGCTTAATGCAAGATTTATATACCCCATATCTGACAGTGAATGGGTTTCCCCATTGGTAATAGTCCCTAAGAAAAACGGGAAATGGAGAGTGTGTGTTGATTACAGAGCCTTAAACAAAGCTACCCAGAAGGATCACTTTCCTTTACCTTTCATTGATCAGGTGTTGGATAGTCTGTCAGGGAAGAAATTCTTTTCTTTTCTAGATGGATTCAGTGGGTATAACCAAATTAGAATTGCACCCCAAGACCAGGACAAGACCCCTTTCACTAGTCCTTGGGGAACTTTTGCTTATAGAGTTCTTCCATTTGGGCTATGTAATGCACCAACAACTTTTCAGAGGGCTGTTATAGGAATCTTTTCTGATATGATGAATGACTCTATGGAAATATTTATGGATGATTTTACTCCTTATGGTGTGTCTTTTGAAGATGCATTACAAAATCTTGAGAAGGTACTTAAACGTTGTATACAAGCTCACCTCTCCCTAAGTACTGAAAAATGTCATATGATGATGAGTGAAGGAGTAGTGCTTGGACATTTTATTTCATCTCAAGGTATTCAGGTAGACCCATCTAAAATACTAGTCATTCAGAATCTTCCTGTTCCTGAAACACAAACTGACGTGAGATGTTTTCTAGGACATGCTGGATATTACAGAAGATTTATTAAATATTTTTCTAAGATAGCCTCTCCATTATTTGTGTTGCTTATGAAAAATGTTGAATTTAAGTGGACTAATCTTTGTCAGAAAGCCTTTGTAGAACTCAAGCATCAGTTATCTATCGCTCCTATTTTGAGGGGACCTGATTGGGCCCTCCCCTTTCATATATCTTCTGATGCTTTAGACACTGCAATTGGAGCTGTCTTGGGAAAAGAGAAAAATCATCTTCCTTATGCTATCTACTTTATCAGTAAGAACATGACCCCTGCTGAGCTTAATTATACAGTTACCGAAAAAGAGTTTCTTGCAGTAATTTATGCCATTAATAAATTTCGACATTATATCACTGGTTATTCTACTTTTTTCCACACTAATCACTCGGCTATTAAGTATTTAATGAACAAATCTGTCACAAATGCTCGAGTTACGAGATGGTTATTATTACTGTAGGAGTTTGATATTACAATTGTAGATCGGCCTGGTAAAGAAAATGTTGTGGTTGATTTCCTTTCACGGTTAAAAACTGATAATAATATTCCAGTAGATGATTCCTTTCCTGATGAGTATTTATTTGCAGTCTCTGCTCACTCTCCGTGGTATGCAGATATTGCCAATTATTTGGTTGTAGGAAAATTACCATCACACCTGTCATATAGGGAAAAGAGAAGAATTGTTCAACAAAGTGCCAGGTATAGCTGGATAAGTGGGTGTCTTTTCTACACAGGGCTTGATCAGGAAATCCGAAGATGCATTAGGGAAGATGAAGTGTATGACATACTAAAAGCTTGTCATGATGGCCCTTGCGGAGGGCATTTTGCTGATAAAAGAACAACACACAAAATTTTGAGGATGGGTTACTATTGGCCCTCATTATTTAAGGATGCAAAGAAATATGTGAGGGCTTGTGATAGCTGTCAGCGAATGGGTCAACCCAATCATAGAGATCAAATGCCATTAAACCCCCAGGTAGTATCCGAACCATTTGAAAGATGGGCCTTGGATTTCATAGGACCCATTAATCCTCCATCCAATCAAAGAACTTATATACTAGTCTCTACAGACTATATGACTAAATGGGTGGAGGCCAAAGCACTTATTAGAGCCAATGAAGAAGCTGTCCTAGCTTTCTTATTTGAAGAGATCTTCACTAGATTTGGAATTCCTAGAGAGCTAGTTACAGATGGAGGAATTCCATTCAATTCTCATGGTTTTAAATCTACCCTTCAGAAATATCATATTCATCATAGAATGACTACACCATACCACCCCCAGGCCAATGGGCAGGTGGAAAGCAAAAATAAAGTATTAGAAGCCATTCTAACTAAAACAGTGAAGGATAACCAGAAGGATTGGTCTCAAAGGCTCCCTGAAGCACTATGGGCTTACAGAACTACCTAGAGAAATACTACAGGATTTTCTCCCTATGAATTGGTTTATGGTAAAAATGCTGTTTTTCCTGTGGAATTTGAAATTAAAACTTTAAGAACTGCTTTAGCTGTTAACCTTGATTTGACTGATGTGTAGACAGCTAGGGTGCAACAGCTTCTTGAATTGGATGAAAAGAGATTAGATGTCATTCACCAAACAACCATGATTCAACAACAAAGAATGAAGTGGCATGATAAAATCATCAAACACAAGTAGTTCCAAAAAGGTAATTGGGCCTTATTGTATGACTCTCGTTTTGAAAACTTTCAGGGTAAGCTACGTACACGATGGCTTGGACCATATGAAGTAGATGCTGTTTTTCCTAATGGAACAGTAAGACTTTTAACAAATGATGATTCTAAAACACCTCTACTAGTAAATGGTCATAGGCTTCGTTTGTACCAGCGCCCTATTTCTAAAGAAGATTTCAAGACTGCTTGCATGATTGATACACATTATCATTTTCTAGGGGAGTCCTCTGCTCCTCACATCATTTAATTTTCTGCACTATATTTCTAGCATTAGATTAGATTTAAAAATAATAATCCCTATCAAGGGTTGGCATTCTACAATTGAATTTTGCAGATTCAGGAGGACAATTTCATCACAAGAAGATCTGAAGCTTCAATCGTAGAAGCTTTGTTCCCTTCATTTCAACCCATTTCCTAGCAATATCCCTTTTATCATTTATCCCATTACTCCATCTTTCCCTTTTTCCATTTTTCCCCACTTCTACCTATTCCTGAAACATCATCTTTCAGCTAGTATTTCCCATTCCTTACTGTTGAAATTATCCCTTCAAGCCATTATGAAGCACTCTATACTTCAAATTATAAAAACAAAGGTAAAAATATAAGGTATGCGGTTTTTTTATGTAATACAGTTAAATAATATTTTAAAGAGAGGTTCTTTCTCATTATGATTACAATCCCCGCACAGTTAAACATCATTTCATCATACGTAAGGGGGGAATTTCGAAAACTGAATCATCATTCCACACCATCCAATCCACCGTCACTCTTCATATCCATTATTTCCGCCGTCATTGAGACTCCATATCCTCAGTTGCAACGATTAGCTTGATCAAGCCTGTGTTTCTATTCTCTGCGCCTCTGCATTTGACTCAAGTTAGTAGCTATGGGAGGGTCGGCTATCAGACATGAGCCTGGATCGATAACTCTTCTTGAATTATTCCCGGATGCCTACCAAATTTTTAAGCAGGCAGGTTGGATTACGTACTTCAAAAGGTTAGGAGAATTTTATCCTCAGCAAGTTTTAGAGTTTGCGCAGAATTTTCAGGAAGATTACTCCATAGTCCAAGGGGTCCGAATTTCGGTCACAGAGGAAGATATAGCACAAGTTTCAGGGTTGCCGGTCACAGGTGCTCGCTGGTTTAGCAGGAAACAAGTCATTTTAAACGCACAGCAGGACTTCCTTCTACCAGAGGAACATATTGAGAATAAAGGCCGCGGTATAAGTCTGCATTCATTACCTCGCCCATGGCCAACATTAGTTGAATTCATCAAGCACTATTTTACTTGCGAGGGGCGTTACCAGGTAGTTTATCAACACGACTTTGTTTTAATGAATCATTTGCGGCATGGTCGATTAGTTAACATTCCTTATTATCTACTTGGATGCATTAAAAACATGTCATATTACTGTAGACGGTAAAATTCCCATCACTATCCCTTACCCATCATCGCTAATGTCAATTATTAATTCAGAGGGGTTTTTCTCAGCAAAACCCCCCTCTGAATAATCCACCCCTACTCCAACAAGCCCCTGAAATTCCCCAAGAAAATCCTGAAAGCTCTTATGAACGGCAACTGGAAGATATCCCTGATCCCCTGTTAATTCCATCTTTAGAACCAGTTGACCCGCCCCCAAGTTCATCCCATTTAGCAGAGTCACCCCACCCCACTGTCCACATCTCTAGTGATGACTCTCAAGCTGAAACACTCCCATCTCCCCCTACTCATAAAAGGAAGAGATGAACTGCAACAGTCTCTATCTCAAAAAGGCAAACAAGGGCCACATCCCAAGCTGCCACCTCTTCCGATAGCCCTTCCCCTAGAAAAGAATCTTCTCACAAAAAGGAAAGGAAAGTCACTGATTTTTCTGCTTTCCTACCTAGGAGGAAAATGAAAACGACTGTTGAATCTGAAGTCACTCCCATTTCCCCTGACCTCGCGGCTATCTTGTTAAAACTTCAATCCTCATCACCATTCCAAATTCCCCAACCATTACCCGTCTCGTCCTGTGGCACTGCTCCACAAGAACCAGATGCCCAGGGTAATATGACATCGTTTACTACTCAAACAGTAACTGCTCCACAAGAACCAGTTACTCACTCAGCAGCTGAAACACAAGAACCAGCTGCTGAGGTGCAAAAATCAAACACCAAGCATGATAATATAAGGGAACCAGCTATAGCTGAAACACAAGAACCAACTACAGCTGTGGATCAGCAATCAACTCCAGCAAAAGCAACCAACACACAGGGTTCACTCACCATGGCATCTTTATTGGAGGAAAATGAATTTTTGAAGTCAGAATTAGAGGCCTATAAAAAAGAGTTGGTAATGGCAAGGGAAGCCTTTGATAAAGAATTAAATCTCTACATGTTGGCACATACAGCATCAGTACAAAAGAATGACCCATGTAAAGAATACATGTGCCATGAATGTGGAAACATTTACCAATAGGCCGGATACAAAATAGTCAAAGTCCCAGTGCCTGAGGCATCCACATCAGTTGCAGTCAAAGAAGAACGCCCTACTGCCACACAAGAACCAGTAGGGCCCTCAAAAATTCTGGAAAAAGAAACCAAGCCACAGATATCCTGCCCTGTGTTAGTCAGCTCAGCTACTCAGACTATGCCCCAACCCAATACTTATAATGCCGGGACACAGACTCCACCATGGAAAGAATTGGAAATAATGAATAACTGGAAGAAGCAGTATGCTGTTGATCAAGATAAAATGTTACAACAGCATAAGTTGGCCTGGCAGAATCAGATGTATGCCAACTGGGATAATTGGGAGCAGACACTCCAACAGCTCAAGGATTCTAAGAAAGAAATCAAGGAGTTAAAAGATAAACTGGTTTTGATGTTTTCATTAGTACAAAAATTGTTAGCCACCAGGAAACCTTCCTTGAATTATTCTCTGTTCCTTTCTGAACGCCTTGTTTATTTTCAATTGAAGGCAATTAAGGATGGGAGACCTCATGAGTTGCTCACAGCAGAACAATTTGTCAAAACATTTGCTGAGGCCCCCGCTAGTGACCAACATTTGTTATGTGAACTTTATCTTCATAATGAGGTTATGCCTGATAATAGAGAGGCCAACCTGAATCCAATTGTTGGTGATATACAAATTAGGGCATTTGTTTCATTTGTTTCCAATCAAATCACATGGCAGACTGCTTTTATTTCAAGTAGGCATAATGAGGATAATCGCCTCCTTTGGATAAGACTAGAACCTTCAAATCTGGCCATTTTTGTAGCGGAATATCACTGATTTTTGCAGAAGCCAGGAATGCGCAGCTACATATAGCAATTGCAAGCCTCAATACTCCTAAAGTGTCATCAGTTAATTAGATTCAAGGAAAATACTACCTTGAAGGCCAACACCATGCTCTGGCAACAGTCATGTAAGCAAAGACAAGAGTATAACCCTTTTAGCCCTGATAATCTTCAAACTGCACTATTCAAGGTACCAAACTATATCAGATGCATTCAGCAATGTGCTGAGAATTGGATTGGTTATCATTTTCACTTCCTGGTCTTATGGATGCTGGCAGAATGATACCAGTCTCACTACAAATTGGCTAACAGGGATGAGGCAGTAGCATGGCAGAAATTGCAGAACAACCAGGGATTCCGATCTTCGATAGAAGCCACCTTCCATAGTTATTACTTGAGTAACTTGCATGCAAAGAGTCAGTACTCAGACTCCGACTCGGACTAAAAGTTGCCTGAGGACATGCAACCCTTTCAGCTGGGGGGGATGTTAGGACCTCACAATGTACCATTTTTACCATACATGTTGACACCACCTTACGCTTTATAACTATATTTAAAAAGGGTTTCATTATCATTTTTATCCAAAGGTATATGCAATCCTTCTCTTTACTATATATTTAATTTGTTTACATATAATTCCACATTACTCTTATATTTCATCATTAATCAAAGGTAGATCGTTGCTAACATAAGTCTAAAATATCGCAGATAATTTATGATAAGGAACGTGCTGTGTTGAAACAATCGGCCGTTGCTGAAACAGTCGACTCCGTTGCTGAAATAGTCAGTGGGCACGTAAATTTCGTCACTACTCATGATTTGCGATCCTGAAAGAATATTTTAGGAACAATGGAAACAAGATGAAGACAAGCATGGAAGGTTGTTACACGGATTGTTCTGAAGCCAGTACCTTTTTGTATCTGTTGTAACAATATTTTTCTATGGAAGAATAGAAGGACCCTGTTTTAAGATAGAAGAACAGATTTGGATAAATATAGGATTTCTCTGATGTAACTGTAATAGATGTCTCCTCTTTAAAAAGAGGAGACATCATCATTAGAAGAGGAGTTAGAGACTGCAGGAGAGACATTATTTTGAGCGGACAGGAGCAAGAATCCATTGAAATGTATCATTCCTTTTTGACAGATGAATAAAGGTTTCGTTTGAGCGCTTCAATTTAACTCTTTCCTCTGGGGAATCTTGTGAGAAGGAAAGGGCCCACCTTCATCACAAGATTCACCCGATTGCTCCTGTAGTTTGTTAAGTTTCTTTATGTTATTCGTACCTTATTTTAACTCTGTTTATTGAATAATCATTTACAAAGTTCTATAGTTCTTTAAGCACTCTGTTTTCTTAACACTGCATGAGTTCGGTAACATTCATTCTTAAAGAAGCCAAGAGATCTTTTTCTGTTATCTGTTTGAATGTATGATTGATGCCGGGAAACAGGTGCTGAAGATTCATGTTCAGAGGAATAGGGTCCTGTTCCCCATAGGTTGATTCTCTTTTCTGCTGTGCTGGTGATTAGTGTCGTGCAACAAAATAAGACTTTGTCAAGGGGAATAGGTCCCTGCTCCTCGTTATGGTTGATTGATTTCCTTTCCGTAGGGTGATTTTCAAGGATTATCTTTTCCCTAGGATTCTTTAATGAAAGACTCTAATAGGAGGAATTTCTTCCTACTGGTGAACCCTAAGTAGGTTTTGCCTTGTTGTGTTGTGGTGTGAATAGTTAGATTTGTATGATTGATAATTGTGTGGCTTTTTACTACAACATTGTTTTTTCTTTTGAAATTGAGCATATCCAGTGCGTGATTGTCTTTGGAATAAAAATACTTCCTCGGGTTGACAATTTATGTGGAGCTTGAATTGTGAAAACAATTAAAGCGACCAACAACTCCCTCAAAAGATGGTGAGACTCTCAATTCAAGGTAATATTCCCCCAAGCCAAATTATATGAGTGAAGATGGAGTGAATGTTCAAGTTATGAGATCAAGAGAAAGACTCGAGTGGGATTTTATGAGATCTTATCAAAGACTTTAATCAACAGAAAGTGTTTCATTGTTTTAACGAGGTTGACACATTAAAACTAACTATCCTCAAGATTTTGTTTTCATTTTTGCTGAGCTTGACACAAGAAAACGAACTATGCTCCGATGACCTGAGCCATTTTTTGCTGAGCTTGACACAAGAAAATGAACTCTTCTTGGGACACCTGGTTTCATTTTTTAAGGAGCTTGACACAAGCAGATGAACCATGCTCTAACCAGACCTGGTTTCATTTTTTAAGGATCTTGACACAAGTAGACGAACCATGCTCCGACGACCTTGTTTCATTTTTTAACGAGCTTAACACAAGACAAGGAACTCTGCTTCGAGGACCTTGTTTCATTTTTTAAGGAGCTTGACACAAGAAAATGAACTCTGCTCCGAACACCTGATCATAATGAACAAGAAGTCATCGCTTCCAAGAGTTTCCCATCCGATGGAAGGAAAAAATCTCGGAAGTCTGGACCCAATGCCCCCAACACTTTATGCACAACGGCACTATCACTTAATGCGGGCATGGGATAGGTAGCCACATAATTGACATGTGGCGGGGATGACACAACCGGCGGATAAAGATCTGGCAGAGATGATGGTTGACTAGCTACCATATGGGGACCAAAGAACGCAAGCTGATCGATGGTCATGATCCATCCTTCATGTGGAAAACATACCACATGAAAAAGGGAGGAGACAAGCGCTCCCATGGCATAGGTTTAATCGCGCCCCAAGAGCAGATTAAAGTCCAAGGGGCCAGGAACAACCATCACGTCCATATGGATAGTTTTACCTCCCAAAGTAACAAGTAACCTTGGAAGGATCCCTAACGGTTGACTGGTTCCTCTGTTAAATGCCAACAGATTCCATGTAACAGGCACAAGCAGCGGCGAATCGAAAGCTTGCTAAGTAGTTGAGGATAAAATACTAACAGACGTGTCTTCATCTATAATGGTGTTGGGTACGACCAGATCAAAGTTTTGTAATGTGATCTCGAAAGGCACATAAGACAGAAGGTGGTATCCTGCAAATCGACTCCAGTCAAAGGAAGCGACCAAACTACTTGGAGGGGCTACCATCGAACCAAGATGGTCTTCCCTTGATGTTATGAAAGAAGAAGGAGCATCCTCCACAACCTCCATCTCGAAGGTGGGAGGGATATCCTTCGGGACCTCCATCACGGGAGGTGGAGGAGCAACTTCTTGACGTATAGGGACAGGAGAATCTTTCTCCAAGTTTAAAGAATCTGAAGAAACAAGAAGAACCTGAGGGATATGGGATCCACTCTCGACGGAAAAGACCTGGTGTACCATAGATGGGGCCAGCTCAATCGATCCCACGACCAATGGTTGGTCTGGAACGGATTCCTGAATTTGAATTTCTGAGGGAGCAGGATTGACCAAGGATGACTCTTGACCAATCATTGAATCAACTAGCGAAGGACTCAAAGAAAGTTTTTTATAACTAGCCGAAAGGCCGGGCGCAGAAACAGTCGAGTTGTCCAAAACTCGCTTGGCTTCATCCATATATGGACAAAGGTGAATGGCATGGTTCCCTTCACACAACTTACAGGGATTGGTGAGTTTACCCTGCTTCTTAGGATCTTTACCAGCACTAGCTGAAGATGTGCCCCCAACCTGACTTCCGGAAGCCAAAGGCAATGGCGGACGACCGTTGGACCATACTTCAAGCACCTTGGGAATGCCAGGGAAATCTCGAAGAAGATGGTTTCCCTGGCACAACATGTAAGGGAATTTGACTTTCCGCGGAGGGTTGGAAGGCTTATCAATGGATGGTTTCTTAGGCGCAATAGCTGCAGAGCTAGCCTCTCCTTTATCAGACTTCTTTTTATTTGTCTTCTTCTTCTTCTTCTTAGCCACCTACTTACTAGAATCCAAACTTTCACCAGGCGAAGTAGAAGACGAGGACGAAGGAATGGGCGAAGAAGGGGAGGGGCCCACTTTAGAATCAACATGATGTTGTTCAAGTGGAGGAGACATTTGAATAGAGATCGAGGCATTCGGGACCACCGAGGTTGAAAATAAACAAACAACCAACCCCACAGTTAACCCAGGGAAGGGACAATGTTGGCATATAAGGAGCACCAACATTCCCAAAAGGAGGAAAATGACCAGGATTCCCATCGGAGGGGGTTCCTTGGTTGGTGAACTCTGGAAAAGTTTCCATTGGAAACGACCTAAAACAACACCCTAAGGAAACTAACTTTAACCAGGAATATTTCGTGGGCAGTTAATTTTTAAAACATTGAAACAAAACTCTATCATTTCATATTTTAAGAGTCAAGAAATAGGCAAAAGGTGACTCTATCGCTTTCAGTTTGGAAACAAGCGTAAAAAGACAAGCACTTGATGATATTTTCAAATTTAGGGAGTCAGTAAAGATCAAACTGACTGCTCTGGTAATCTAGGTAAGATTTGAACCAAGTTTCCGTGAACTGCAATATACACCTTGGTGATCAAATTAAAGAGAAATTACCAAGGACTTTCTGTACGTGCAGGTAGTCTCCCCGAATGTTGTGTTCGGTGTATCACAGTTACAAGGTGGTAGACTCGGCTTCCTACGGATAAAGGATAGCAACCTAATGGGGTCTCCCTTTATATACACGATGGTACGGGGAGCACAATTTCGTACTAGCACTGTCTAAAGCCAAATGGTGAACGACAGCTACTAGGTTTAAAGACGCCGGAACACGTCTCTAGCCTAGACCACTAAAAATGTTTCGTTAGGTTCCAATGCTTCCTTAGGTTGATTGAATAAATTTTATGGTTGATCTTCAATTATGTTTCAATTTCAAGCCCTATTGAATGTCATCTGACAATCTCCCATATGAAACTATATGAGAAAAGAAATCTTTCAATTCGATGAATGCTATCTAGTTAAGGGAAGAGTTCCAAAGAATGATGCAACAAACATCAATACTGAAAACGAAACTTTTTCCAAACTAGATGACTTTCACTATCCAAAAGTAATTTCAAACATTCAACGATGCGAATAATGCAATGTAATCTATGCAAAATCATCTTTTTCAAAAACTATGCAATTGTAATCTATGCACAATTTCCTTTTTCATTTGAAATGACAAGAATGCACTCAATGCATTTTTTGATGAAATGAGAATCTACTTAATGCATGCTTTTAATGAAAGAGAATGCACTCGATGCGATTTTTAGCTTTCAATCATTAAACAATGTAATCTAAGTTCAATGATGAATCTCAAAAAATACTTTTCAATGCAATGTGATCTAATCCATTTTAACGAAAAGAAAACTTTGAGACAAAAACTAAACAAATGCAAATATTCTTAATGAAGGATGAATGCAAAAGGAATGCAAACAAACATTAAGAATGCAATCGTTGTTTCAAACACTCTGTAACAAAATTCCTCAAAAGGCTACAATACATATGAGGTCAAACACAAAAATGACTTCCAAAGCATGAGTTCAAAACAAGGCATTCATTCCCTTTTACATCAAACAATCATAGAAAGAAGACTTTTCAACTGAACAATGAGCAATGTAATCTATGCTCATACAGAGAAAATACTGGAAGGGAAAGACACACTGGTGAAGGATTTAGGGAAAAAATCTCAATTTTCACACACCCTGAAATTGGCACGACTTTGGTAGGTGAAACTAGCACCAACTGGAGCGACTTGCTCACTGAAAACTAGCGCCAATGGCTAATTGGTGCGGTTTTATAACTAAAAACAAGTGCCAACGCCTAAAAATGAAAAAACAAAGAATTTCTCCCAACCAAGACCAGACTCACCACTTTAAGCAGAATCTAAAAATAACCCAGAAGAAAAATTACTGACCAAAAGAAACTTCCGAACAAGGGAAAACCCTAGCACCTACATGAAATGGCGTGACCGTCTCGCTGTAATCCACGCCAGACAGGGGATGGCGTGAGTGATGAACTGGCAACTTGCGCCAATGGGCGCGACTGTCAGGGTGGAAACCGCGCCAATCAAGCCAACCATGAAAAGGTGAAAATTCGGAAAAGTAGAGGTCAGATCTGATCCTCTAGGGCTGAATAGAGGTTTTACACCAGAAGGAGACAGACCAAAAGAGAAAATCGAGCAGACAAATGTCAAAAACAACCGAAAGAGACAAGACAAACTCCAATCAATTCCCCAGTGGAGTCGCCAGTTTGTTGGAGAGGTAAATCCCCTCTGCGGACAGAGGCGATCCCTACCAGTCGCCCGCATCAGTCCGGAAAACAACCGAGTCACGCTAAGACGCAAGTTCCTAATTGCAAAAGACCAAGATGCGACAAGAGGCCTACCTTAATTCCTACGCTGCTATTGCTTTCAGTGAATATGGTGCTTCCGTCCCTCGCTTTGGTAGATCACAATCCTCCCGCTAAGCACGTTCGAACACCTGCACGTTCACGAAGAAACAACAAATGAACAAGCGTAAAACCTAATACATGCAATTATGTATCAGTCATATAAGATAAAACCATAATATAAAACATGAACATCTGAGTGGAACCATAATCATAGTCATTCATAATTAATCAAAACAAAGAAAGACAAGGAAACCCGAGCTCGACTTCTAGATCTTCTCCTTCGCCGGGTCGAAAGCGTAGGCACGCTTCCTGCAGTTTTTCCGTCTTGGGAATGACGTGCCTTCTATTATCTCGACGATAAATACCTTTAATACTAATGTTCAGCTCTATTCAGGCTAGCTTGCAAAGGGAAAATAACAAGCTTATATAGATGGTGGAAGGGGAGTTGGGATCCCTACAATGGTGGGATTGGCCCTATCCTCAAGGAAGCTTCCATGATAGGTGGAAAACCACTTCATGGAGTCTTGTGAGCCAACCTCCTAACCTTTTTAGAGACTTGTTCAGAGTTTGCTGGAATTAAACTTCCGCCATTTATTTTTAAAACAACTTACGAAGCTCGGCGTGAGACATAATTTGAAACAGATGTCATAATTATGCCTCTTGGGTGATTTCATTACGGGTATAGCACTAACTTAGTCGCGCCAAGGCCAAAAGGGGTATTTTTAAGGCTTTTCACAGGAAATTTTCTTCAGGGGAATGATTTTCCTTGTCAAGGGGGATGTCATGAAAGTGGTTTCAGGTCATGTCACTGCTCACAAGTCACGAAAAAGGCCCTCTAATGTGTGGGACGGTGGATTGCAGGGATGGTGACAAATTACTGTGTAACAATAGTTCTCTTGAAATGGGGGTCTTATTTTCTGATCTGGAGCTGATTCTTTTGATTTTCCTAAATTTGTATTTTTCCTAAAATTGGGATTTCTGATTTGTTGTTGATTATCCCATTGAGGTCTTCTTTCTATGTTGTCTAATATATCCATCATTCTCTCTAAATTATTAAGCTAATTAATCTATTTTTCCATCTGAACTAGATGTTTCTTCTTTTATGGTTACTCTCCTCTCATTCCTCAATCTAGCTTTTCTAGCTAAAATGTTTACTTCTACACCAACAACATCTGTTTGCATTCTTTCTAATGTTTTAGAATTTCTCTCCCTCAGCTGAAAGCCATGTCTGTGTCAAATCCATTAGGGAATTTGATTAGGACAGAATCAGGAGTGGGTTTGAGATTAGTTGGAGTTGAGTTGTAAACACTGTTATATCTAGTGCAGTAGTCTTGGACTGATTCATTAGGAGCTCTTTTCATTGCATCAAATTTAGAAAGTATTTGGAGTGGATTTTTCTTCCTTTCCCATTTATTCAAAAATACTATATGGAAGACTTCTAAATTAGTTATACTACCAGGATAAAGACCTTTAAACCATTTCTTAACTTCCCTTGTTAATGTTTGTGCAAACAGTCTCATTTGTACATCAGAATCATCTATTTCATGAAGCTCAAAGTAATCTATCATTTTATTAATTTGTTTTTGTGCTGTGTACTGAGTAGTAGCATCAAATTATGGTATCTTACTTTGGTAATTTTGAGGCATCTCATGTAGCTGTGCTGGAATAACCAGTGGAGCATACCTAGCAATCGTAGCTTGAATTTTAGCTTTTCTAGGAGGTAGATTGGAAGTGCTTGGGGTTGTATTGGAAGTACTAGCTGATGTAGTTATTGAAGTAACTGATGAAACTGGAATATAAGATAGTGAACTAGAAAAAGTGGTAGATGAATTAAAAGATAAAGTTGGGGTGCTAGAAAAGGAAACTGGAATATATGAAGAACTACTTGGGAATGAGAATGATGAGTTTAAATTTGCAGAAGATAAACTAATGGATGAAGCTGATATGGGAGAATATGGAAATAGTATATTAGGTTGCAAGTGTTGTCTAGGGATAAATGGATCTATAGGTTAGAATGTATTGGAAACTATAGAAGATGTAGTGGTATCTAAATGAGAAATATAAGGCTTAGATGTGTATGCTAATAATTCAGCTAATTCAATAGCTTCATTTATTTCCTTAAGAATAGTAGCATTTATATCTTCAAGTTTATCATGAGCTTAAATATCTTTGATTCAGAATCTGCTGAAATATTGTTCTATTTTGTTTCAAGAAATGAAATAAAAGCAAGGTCTATAACAGCACTCTTTATGTCAGTTTTTGATTTGCTTCTAAACAAAGAGTGTTCAAAGTTCAGGTCAAACTCTATATCTTGTAAACTCACTAACTCTTTTGGTAATGAATTGGCTCTATCTAAAGAAACTCTTGCATCTAAATCTTCTGTTTGTTTATTCTTTTTTCTAATTCTGTCTAGATTTTCTACTATAACAGCAGGTTTAGGATCAGGGTTAGACCTGGTATAGTAAATTTTTCTAGAAGCCAGAATTATAGTTTTTTATAAAATGATACTCACAACTTTTAAAACAGTCTTAAAGGCAAAAATATAATGAAAAAGATTTCATTAAGACCTATTTTAAGACTAAGGATTGGTTAGTTCCCCAGTATGGTCGCCAGTATGTTATCACTCTAATAATTCTCAAGTTGTGAAATTTTGGTTTAAATTCTAAGAACAAAAGAGGTAACCACAAACCTACTTTTAAACTCTAGGATCTAACCTTCCTAGGGTTCTCTATAAGATTTAACTTTGTTTTGATTATTATATATTAGGCTAGTTATGATTGTGCAAATTGTTTTTGATTTGGTTTGGTTTGGTGGGAAAAATCACTTAATGAGATGCATAGTGGGAAATCAGTTTGTCCATTGGGCTAAGGAGTCAAAATTCAAGCAAACAGAACTAGGATCAAGGTCAAAAATTCAAATGTTTTCAGGGCAAGATAGATGAGTCTTTGAAGATCTTGGAAGGTTGTTTTGGTGAAGTGCTTTGATTGGGTTAAAGAGAAATGAAGGATTCTTTGGTCCGGAAAAGGAAGGAGTAGAAAGAGGTCAATCGAAAGAGGGAGAAATTAAGGGTTACCTACTCTGGAAATCAGCAGAAAACATAGAAATGATAAACAGTAAAGACAGAGTGCTTTTAACAAATCTTGAAATAATACTCCTATTTATTCATTCAAATTTAGAATACATAATGGATGCATGAAAACATGAGAATATAAACAATCACAAGTAGAAATTACTTCACTTCAATGGCTGATCACATGAATCCTGAAATATGATGCTAGTTTATTTGATCCAGTCTACTACTCGAAATTTGCAACAAAAAGCTTTCAAGTCTAACAAAAATGACTATAGAAATCTTCAGCAATTTATTCCACAATAATACTTCAAAGAGTGAAGTATTTATACAAAATTGTTTACAAAATATCCTAGAATGCTTTTAGGAATTATCTAAGGAAAAACAAAATATCTTTACAACAAAATAGTGACAATTTCTTAACAAATCAGAAAGTTGTCCTATTTATCCAAATAAAATAGAAAATTGTTTGTGGATTAGGTGCAGCTGGCTGCCTTGGTGTCCTCTTTGTTGGCATAGATATTTCAAATCTATTTTTGAAATATTATCTCTTTATCTTATACTCTTTCACTCTGATACTCTATAACCTTTGATTCTCTTTAACTCATATACTCTTTAATCTCTGTAAAGACTGTCTTACTGCTGTAATAAATTCTGTTTTGACTGTAAAAATCAACAAACAATTTTTGTCTTTCTTTCTACAATTTGACTTTTATAGTAAGTTAGTGAGTAATTGCCAAGCTTCATCACTAAGAATTTGTATCTTCTTAAGCCTCCTAAAGTTTTAATTTGACTCAATATATCTAGAAAATGTTGGTTTAATGACAAATAAGTGTTTTATCTCATGCTGAAGATAAAACAAGTCTTCAAAACTTTTAATTCCCTGTAGGAATACCTTGTCCATTTGTCTTTTCCACTTGCTCTTTTGCATACTCTCTGATTTTCTTATTGTAGTCTTCCTGTGGCACGAGTTTATCATTAATGACCAAAATATTAGGCAAACTTCTTTGCCTCAAATTTTCAAATTTAACCATAAACTTGGTTATGGCTATGTTCATGTTTTCACATTTCTCTTCAAGTTGTTTCATCATATTCTTCCTTGAAATGACTTTCCTTATTTCAAGGATTGTCTCTGTCCTATCAGTGATTTGTACTTCTTCCAACTCCTTCTTGTTTCTACTGTTAAGAAACTTTATCAATTCTATTGCTTGCTCAGGTTTGTCACCTAGTTCATCTTCTGTTTTTTGAATCTCTGCTTGTGCTGCCTTCAGTAAATCCCTCTATTCATATATTACCTGGATTTCTGGCCAAACATCATTGATGGCTTCAATGATTTTACTCCATAATTGATTCTTTACATAATAAATTGGCTCTTTCAATGTCAAATATTTTTGCAGATTCTTCAACTCAGTATTTAATCTATTAGCTCTTTGCTCATGATTTTCAGCATTAATTTGAGCTAGATTTTCATTTTCTTCAAGATTATCAATAATATTTTTCAATATATTAATCTCGTTTGTTTGAAGTGACATTTCTTCCATGGATTTTACTAGTTTACTAGCCTCATCTGTTGGCTGCATTGTTGATGTAGAAGACTCTGTGGCTGAAGTTGTGGATGATGTCACTGGCACTATAGTAGCTATTGGTTCTTTTGGTGCCAACTCTTCTGCCAGGGTTGAAGGCACAACAGTAGTAACCATGGGAATTAATGTAGGAGTTTCTAGTGTTTTTGTAGTTTCTCTTTCATGGACCAGCTTTTCCATTTGAATCTCCATCTCTTTTATCTGTCCTGTTAATTGAAAAATTAAATTCATCATGTCATCCTTCTGGCTTTGATCTTGTACTATTTATTCAGCCTGTGGATGTTTATTTGGTGGGAGCTTAAGATGTTTTCTCATTGCTGCAATGTCCTCGTTCTTTTTCTTCACTAACTATTATGCTGCTTTAACATTTGTAGGATCATATCCTACTTGGATAACCAACTCTTCTAAATATTTAATTCTAAGATCTTTGGCATATGATGAGGCCTTGTCAACCTTCATTTGATCTCTCATGTTTATCCTTGTATTCTAAAGTTTTTTGACACTCATAGCCTTTGTAGTTATAGTAGAATATAACATCTCTGAACTCTACCTTGAAACTAAATCTGATCTAGTGCATGACTACTTTTTGTGGGCACTTCAAGATCAATTTTCTTGTAGTCTGCAATTGTCTTAAGAGTCTTGAATATTGGTTTTAACACTAACATAATCAAAAAAAAAATTCAGTAATCAAAAGCTGATAAAAGTCTGCTTTGAATGCCTGGTGCTTGTTGTTGGGGTTCCCATAGCCACATTTTGGCATACCAAAAGATAAGACAACATCAAACCACTACTTTGGGGCCCTAGATCTAGCCCTCCCGGACCCGAAGAGGGATCTCTCCAATAAAAAAAATAATGACATATCTTTGAAATCTTAAAATGAGATATTAGGCTAGATATGAAGTACAGAGGGGGGTTTTAAATGTTTTGGTTGGTTGGTTGCTAGGTTGGTCATGAGATCATAGACTGAGAAAGTGATGGAAGGAAAAGAACAAAACAGCAGGATGCTTCAAAAAAGAGGGTAGGTCAAGAAAGTGCCATCCATTGGGCTATGGAGTCATGAAAGGAGAATTTCTCACAACAAATAGCCAAGGCTTTCAGAGGGCAAGTCATCTACACTAAAGGATATTTTTAGATAGATGATGGGATGGAACATTAAGGAAAGAAAGTGGAAGAAGGAAAGCAACCCAATTTCTGTCTATAGATAAGGTCAGAGGTCATTTAACTCCAGACCTGCTTGGACATACTCAAAGGCAGCTTTCAAAGAGGGACAGAGAGGCAGCTTATAGATCGGACCAGAGGTCATTTAACTCCAGGTCAGCTTTAGCATGCTCCAAGGGAAAACATAGATAAGTTTAACAGAGAGATCTTAGAAAGGCTAGTTGGTCGCACAAGGATCCTAGTGGACAGGGCTAACTCTAATCCCCAGCGTTCCCAAATCTTCCAGCTTAAACCCAACAAGAACATCTAAAGACAAATTCATTTAATTCATACATCAGCTAGCAGCGTAAGGAACTACTACACTGGTTAAATTAATTGAAATCAACCCTTAGATAACACATTTAGCAGAAAACATTGAAGGCAAGGAGAGCAGAGACATAGGGTACCTAACAAGGGCAAATCCTATGCCATATTTATAATGCAAGCTAGCAGAAAATAAACAGCACGAAAACGTAAAACACAGAGTTAGAAAACATCACCAAAAGTAATAGACTAGGATCCTGTGAAATGTGCTTTGATTAATTGATGCAAAACCAGTCACATACACTGAGCTCAATAGCTGTTACAATCCAAAATTCTCCTCCCAGCCTATTACAATACAAACTACTCTGCTACTTCCTCCCAAGACTATTCTAACAGTCCAGATGAATCCCTCTAACAGCAACAACAACAGCTGAACAACAACCTTTACAATATCGCTCTCGGGAGTTCTAATAGGGGCCAAGAAAAACAGAGGTAGATGAACATTTAATTTGATTCATTAAGACAGAGTGGGGGGAAGTGCTCAAGCCCAATCTGCTTAATGGCGCCTGCAGTCGTTGTAAGTACTTTGTAGACTATTTGGAAACCACTGTCAGGACAAGATTGACCTCTGTTGTTTTCTTTGGAGTCTTTCAGGTGTCTGGAACTCTGCGCTGCCTTCTAGAATAAGTGAACTGGACGGAAGGATCCTCAGGCCACTCCATACTCCATAACTACGACCTGACAGTCTTTTATGAAGCCCCTGTCAGCGTGCTTAATTTTCCTGGGCTCGAGGGAGCACGGAAGGCATTGTAGGAATGGTGTACTGTCTGGAGGAAACGTTCTGCTGACACTGCGCTTGGCTTTCCATTTGTTGTTTTGAAGAAAAATGACTTTTGTTTATAAACTGAACTGAAATACGCCTGCGTGAAGGGAAGACCAGTGAATAAGAAAGAAGGGAGAGGAGGCGGGACCCATATAAATCGCAATCGGGATGGACGAGTAGAGGGGCGCGATTGAAAACACCACACAAAGTTCCGATGCAATGGAGGAAAGGGCCTTTGTAATAATAAAACAAACGGATTTTAAACTTTACAAAGGAAAAAGGGGCTTTTGATATGAAGGATGGAGGACTTTAGTGGTGGGATTGGGGGTTTAATCGCAATCGCAAATCGGGAGTGGAGCGGAATGGAATGACACATATAAAACTTCCGATCCGATTGGTACCAACCCTTTGTGAAACTGAAAATCATACGAATTTCCAATTTACAAAGGACAGGCCTTATATTATATGAGTGGGGAAGAAGAGTGGTACGGTGGGCCCCAAAGGGTACGGATCGGAGATCGGAATCGGAAGTCGGAGCGGCACCCAGCATCGTGTGATGTGCGATTGAGTGATTGGGATCAATCACGTCGCAAATATTTGCGACGCGATTAATCGCATCGCAAATATTTGCGATGAGTGATCGTAGCGGCTTCACATAAAACATGCGATTGTACGCTATATTGCGATTGATAAGCAATGATATATATAAACATAAACGTTATAATAAAGTTATGGGTATGGAAATAAACGGTATGGGGGGCCCGGCGGGAGTTATATATATATAACATAAACTTTGTTACCAAATTCCACGGGTATGAAAGGGGAAGTGGTTAACACAAAGGGGGAACTTTATAATATAACATTTTATTATAAAGTTCCACGGTCATGGAGGGGAATGGTTAACATATAAATCACATTGTATGTAAAGTGATCTATAATGTAATCTATGATCGGAAAGGAAGAAAAGGGGTTAAAACTTTTGATTAAACAAAGTTTAAAGGGAAAAGAAGGGAAGATAGGGGGTATAAGGGCTTTTACTTCACTTAGGCATAAAATTCAATCCAGGAGTCAGTTTTGAGAGTGTAGCATACCGTTGGAAAGCTCTTTTTGGGCTCTTTCTGATGGATCTTCTTAGAGGATAATCTGGTGTTGAACATGCTGTGGAAAAATTCTCTGAAGGCAGGGACATCAGAAGGCACAAGGAGGCTTCAAGGATGATGTGCTTTCGGAGGAAATGCATTCCTTGAAGGCTCAGAAACATTTTAGCCCCCTGTTTAAGCTTGCAGTGCATCAGTGTAAATAATACTTACTTCAAATACTGAGAATAAATATCATTATTGATTTCTTCATTCTTTGTCTTAATCTGCTTTTATTTTTCCCTGATATCAAGATCCCTTTCTTCTGTTGTCTATGAGGAAGATGCCTCCAAATTCTGTTGTCTCTCTATGACATGTGTATTGGAATTATCAGTATTTCCTTCCTTTAAAATATCTGTAACTAACTCATTTTTATTGATTGTAGCAGCATCCTTATTTTTCACTGGAACATCTGTTTCTTCTACTTCTATTGTCACTTTTCCTTTATCAACTGAATTGAATTTAGGCTTTTTATTGTATCTAATTTTAAACCTTGTTTCAGTTGTTGTCTCAGCAGTATATGTACTTTCTTCTCTAACTCTCTTAGTAGCTTTTTCTCCTTGATTTGCAGTTTGCAAGGTGTGACTAGTATCACCCACTGCATCTACTAAAGTGTTTTCTAGCCACTGAGTTTGATTGACATATTTTTCAATCTCTGGTTTTTTCTCATGAATATAAGGTGTTAGTTTTCACTTAACCCTCATTCTGCTTAATATTCCTTGTGGATCTTGGTTCAATGAGAAGATTTCTTCAAATCTGTACTCAAGTAATTATTTTACTACTTCTTATTCTGCATCTCTGTGATTACAAATAAATGGCCCCACCTGATTATTCAACTTAAATTGGGTATTTTTCTTGGCTACTAGAAAGTTGATAGAATCAGAATTTAAGATTTTCCTGATATACTCCAAGGCAAAGATTCTCATTGGTACATATTTAGGTAGTTTTTAGGGTAACATATTAGACCCAAAATCTCTGATTTTTGTATGTTTCTCATATAAGTATCAATCACCAGTTCTAGTGTGCTCTGATAGATGTAGAAATTTCTTCATTTCATCACTGATTCTTGGTTTTTCAGTATTGGTCAACATATTTATCAATGGGTCGACAAAGTTATCTGTAAACTCTGCAAAAGTGAATTTTGTGGACTCTTTTCTGATCAAAGAAGTCCAAAAGATGACTAAAAGTGGATTTTCTTCTATATCAAGCTTCTGGAGGGTTATAGGAAACTTATCTGCTTGAAAATACAAGAACATATGGAAGAGAAAGGATGTATATCTAAATACTCCTTCAGTTGGAAATTTGACTAGCTGATCATGGATATTGTCAGCTATATACTCGGCATAATAAAAAATGACAAAAGGAGGTTGTCCTGGTGAAAAAGTAGACAGAAACCCTAGGATGGACTCATCAGTATGCTCATCTGTAAAGAATCCTAAGATAAATGACAACATGGAAATGGCATGCCTAGACCCTTCTGGAAATTTTGAAGTAGAATATGGAGGGTTGATTTGTGGAATTTAAACATGTAAAGGCATGAACACTTGAAAAATCTGAAACCTTTTAGGAAAATCAAGACCAATATAAAACTTTGTAAGTGCTTCTATTGACAAAGGAACTACTTTGGGATCATGTTTGAGTTGTAACATCTGGTTTATGGACTCAACCGTAATTGTAAACAGTACCTCTTTGTTTGCATTCATCGTTGCTCTATGTTTAGGTGAATAATATCTTTGACACAACCTAATAACTTATGGGCATTGATGAGTGACTAGAACAACATATTTGGGTAGGTTCGATTCCCAAATTTGGACTTCTTCAACCTGATCTAAGGACTTTTCATAGCTCCAGCAGTGGAGATCTAACAGATTAAATTCAACAAATGGATCTGTTATTTTATAGTATACATCTGCTAAAGGTGTGTGTTCAATGTCTACAACAGGAGGCTGTAGAGGATTAACAATGATTGCAGTCTTGGATGACATAGTTGGATTGGATTTTGACATTTTTTAGGCTTGGATAACTGAAACTTTGTTTTTAGGGATTTATGAATTCTTCTGTAAAATTAAATGGTTTACAGAAGTGTTTCTTGACTTTGACAAATGTTCTTGGATGAAAATGGGTACAACTTGGTTCTTTTCTTGGATTTCGACCTTTAATTTTACTTCAAATTGTATTACAGACTCTCATAGATCTATAAAACAAAAAACAGGGGTTTCTTATACCTTTTCAGTGGATATTGGGCTAAAAATCATTTCAAATTGAAAGCAGAGGGTCAAGGTTACCTGCAGATGATTTCTGGGTTAGATTGGAGTTTTATAACTCTGCAAAAGCTTAAATAAACTCGATCTTCTCCTTTAAAATTGAATGCAGTATTAAAACAGGGTTTTTTAATCAAATTTTGACATGAATTTGACTCTTTTCGGGAAAACAGAAGTTTTGTTGTGGTAAATAAGCTTTTACTATACAATTCCTTTTGAAAATTCTTTTTTAGAATGACAATAGGCTCGTTTTTCTTGGAAAATACCTTTTTGCACAGGTATAGGTTTTTGTAATAGTTTTTGAGTTGTTTGACAGGTTTATGGAAGCTTTTCAGGTCTTTAGCAATAGTCTGGGATCTTTCTAAAGTCTTTTGGCAGCAAACATGGATTGTTTCAGGTTTTGGGCTTGAAAACAAAGCACAGGCTTTGTTTTGTTCAATCGGGAGGATGAATATAGTCGGATAATGTAGAAAAGGGTTGAATAACACAATTCAAAAATTTATTTCGGGTTTTAGGTGCAAAATGGTTTGCAATTAATGGCGTTCACATCGGACAGAAAGTGGTTTTGGGTTTTCAAAGGCGAAACCCATAAGTGGTTATCGTGTAGGAAATGGGTGGTAAACAGTATTGGTTGAATCAGATGTGATCCAATACATCTCGGCTGCGTGGAGGAGAGAGAAAAAGGTGAAACCACCTATTTCGTGTGGTCAGGAAAGTGTTAGGATCACGCAACTTAATTTGCGATATGGCATTTCGATCGTCAGATCTGGGAGCTTTGATGCGAACGGTTGTGATTCGTTGTGGATTTTCTCAGCAATCAGAGGTGGGGTACGGGGTTTGTTAATGCGGCGGGATAGGTTTAAACCTTATAAATATATAATTATAACGTGAAAACTTTATTTGATTGGGCGAGGGGTAAATTTATATGTTTTAAATTAAAACATTTAGGAATGTTTTAACCAATGGCGCGGGCATAGTTTTTAACGTTACAAATGGGTATTCATAACATAAAAGCATTTTTTTATTTGATTGGTAGTATATATATTATATGGTTAATAAAATGTGTTTACGTGTTTTAAAACCATAGGCCACGGGATTATAATATAGATATGTTTAAACCTATGGGGAAAAAAGGTGGGGGTTTATTTAGCATGTGGGATAAATCAACATAGGTTTAACTTAAAATAAGTGGGTTTTTTGGGGGGATATTTAATATATAAAGAAATTAATATATACGAGAAGGGTTGTTTTTATAAAGATTTAGTACTTTAGGTTAGAGGTTAATATGGAATGAAATGAATTAAAATACATGAAATTTAAACAAAGCAAAGTGTAAAATAGACAATTAAGCATATTTTTGTCCCATTTTGATTTTTTACACATCAACTTAGGATAAAATGCATTTTGTAGGTTTTTTGAGTGTTTTTTGAATGAAAATGAAATTAATTAAGGGGAGGGTTTACTTTTCTAAGCAAAAAAATATGTTTTAATTAGGAAAAGGGATCATAATTTTGGAAAAGGGTGAATATGCTGATGAAATGGGTTTTACGTAGGGAATCCAATATTTTTAACCAATCAGTTACTAAGCCTTGGATCCGGTCCCAACAGAAGTCAGAGAAATTCTCTGAGCCTCTTTAACTAAAGATTTAGAATACTGGATCATTGTGGGGGAGGGGAAATTAGTAATTATTGCCCGATGATGCTTTATTACATGCCTTGCACGACTACTTTCTACCTACCCATCATTATTCTAACATTTTTTACTTCATTTTCATGGGTGCATTTAAGTTGCAACCCTAAATCCCTTTTTCTATCGAAGCATAAATCTATCTATGTCTAACCCTATTTCATCCAAGGGCTTAGATTAAACTGTTGAGCTCCTCATTTATTCTCTAACTATCTACTGATTTGTCAAGTTTAGATTGTTTGACATATCTTTATTTTCTATATAAAACATGGAATTCAAAGCATGAAAAGTTAAGATTAAACTATTTAACTGATCATGGATTATGGCATTTTGGACAATCTGCACATAATCATTATTCTTGCAGTAAAATTAAATAGTAGTGGCATTTTGAATTACTCATTTTCAGGTCTTATTTTTATCTCTTTTTCTTTTGGGGTCTATTATTTTTCTAAGTCCTTTGATCTTTCTTTTAGGACTTTTACCCTCTTTTCATTTTTTCTTTTTTATTATTTTCAAATATGGGAAAACAACTTGCAGAAAGTAAGGTATGTACATATTTACAAGACTATCAAAGTCAATTCAAAAATTATGAACCCTATTATTATAGGACCCTAACACCTCTATCACTCATTAAAATCTTCGGACAGCCAAACCTGGTCAGAATATGCTAAAAAATGAAGTGCGCAACGGTATATGTAGTGCAATCCTTCACGTCTTGTGCTTCGGCCCATCTGGTTACATAATCCGTTGCAGTGATGATGTAACGTGCACCTGTCTTTTTTCCTGGTGGGTTGATGGGCCCCACAAAGTCAATGACCCATTTGTTAAATGCTTGTAGGGCCATTTGTGGTTGCAAGGGCATTTCACCTCTACGCAATGGACTTCCCGTCCTTTGGCATGTATCATAGGCTTTGCAATATTCATTTGAGTCACTATGCAATGTACTATGCAATGTAGGCCACCATAGGCCAACTCGCAAGATATTTTGTGTTGTTGCTTTCCCTACGTAGTGACCTCCTGCTACGCCCCCATGAGATTATTCTAAGATGGAATTCCTTTCATGCTCTAAGACATATCTTCGTAGCACTTCATCAGCTCCCAGATTATACAGGTGGCCTGCGATGATGGTAAAATTCGTTGTGCAGGTTACCAACTCCTTCTTTTGTTGTACCGAATACTCCGTAGGTGCCATCCCCGTAGTCAAGAGGTGAATGATGTCGGTGAAGTGCATATCCACGACCTTAATAGCGAACAGCTACGCATCGGGCAGTCCTTATTCTAGGTTGGTCGGCTCTTATCAATTTTCGAACCGGGATAGGTGGTCCGGCATAGCATTCAACTTTCCCGGCATTACTATGATCTCGAAGCCATATTCTTGAAACAACAGGAGCCATCGACATATTCCCCCCCCCCCCCCCAACACAGGCTTATTCACTAGGTACTTCAAAGCTGAGTGATCTGTAAACATCTTGAAGTGCCCCCCCAACAGGTAATTCCAGTATTTCTGCAGGGCGTACACCATGGCTAACCCTTCGCGCTCGGTAGTGGAGTAGTTATGCTCCACACTAGAGAAATTATACTGGCAAACGCGACTCGATGATCAATGTGTCCTTCCCCTGGCTGCATCAGGACAGCTCCCAGGATGATCCCTAGAGCATCGACGTGGACATGAAACAACTTTGCCCAATTAGGAAATATGAGGATAGGCGCAGAGACCATGTTTTCCTTGAGTAGCTCAAAACTTTTCTGACACTCATCATCCCAAAAAAACAATACGTCCTTCTTCAGCAGTTTCTCCATAGGTGTTGTTATCAGTGCGTACCCTTGAATAAAATTCCTATAGTAGCCTGTGTGTCCGAGGATCGAGCGCAGCTATTTCTCAGTTGTAGGGATTTCCAAGTTGATGATAACTGCCACCTTAGCAGGGTCAACCATCAGTCCCTGCCGATAGACTATGTGACCTAGCAAGATCCCAAATAGTACGCAAAATATGCACTTCTTGATATTTAGGAAGATCTGGTGCTTTCTGTAGGCATCCAACGTCATGCATAGGTTCAAGACATGGTTCTTTACTAACCCAAATACTGTCCAATCATAAAAATATACCTCCAAAAACTTGTGGATGAATTTCTTAAAACACTGCAACCACTACCCGCAAAAAGATGGTAGGAGCATTCTTGAGTCAAAATGGCATAAAGATGTACTGAAATTATCCCCATTCAGTAGCGAATGTGGTTTTACTACAATCTTTAGGTGCGATCCTAATCTGATGATAGCCCAAAAACCCATCAATGAACGAGTATGCCTCTTGCCCCCCTACGCTATCAATTATTTCATCTAAGAATTGCATAGGAAAGGGATCACAAGCATCATTCAATTTATGCATGTCAACACAGATCTGTATCTCTCCCTTAGTCTTTTTCTGCTGAACCATAATAGGACTTACCCAATCTGAGTGTTCGACTGGTTCGATGATACCTGCGGCGAGCATTTTGTCGATTTCTTCCTTGACTTTCTGTTTATACTTGGGGTTAAACCGGTAAGGGCATTTCTTCATAGGGCGTGCATCTGGTTTTAAAGTGATGTGCATGACTCCTAGGTCCCCTGTGATCCCTTTGAGTTCCAAAAATTTGGTCGAGAATAAGTCCTGGTATTCCATGAGGAGTTCTGCAACTTTTCCCACCGTATCATCATTCCAGTAGTCCCCAATTTTAGCTGACTTATCCTACGCCTCTTTTCCAATGTTGACTTCTCATAGCTTTAAAGGTTTAGTGACATCTACGGTCTACAGTGGGGGTCCAGCAACTGCACGCTCTCCCTCCGACTCTGTGATAGAGAAATTTCGCAGGTCATCATCACACTCTTTGATTGATAAATTACGAAAATTGACAATATCTTGCATCTGCGTTTCCCACGTTGGTACCCCACGTGCTGCGCACAAACGTTATTCATCAAATATTAACGCATCAATGTCCTGCAGAGCTTCATACAATGCCTTAATTCCTCTTATCAACCTGAATGTCCCTACAAACTCATCCTTCAGGGTTTCCCAGTGGTGGGTACGCTGGTGTAATTTTGTGTCTAAATACCATGCAGTCGGGATCGGCCCCAAGGCATGAATGAACAGATGGACCCATTCCTCTGTAGTCCTTTCACCCCATTCTTCCATCCATGCAGATAAGTGCTCGTGCGGGTCCCCTGGCCCCAAGAAATTCTTTACGCACAGGTGAGCTAGAGGTTCAAACCGTAAGACCATCATATCACAACATTCTTCCCAATCCTGGAATGCCCCCTTATACGTGTCCCACCACCTTACAGGAGTTGCATGCATGGTGAGATTAATGGCCCATAGCTTTCGTTCCTTTGGGACTTCAGCTTCAAAGGTTCACAGGAATTCCTTAATGCTACCAAAACCATGAAATTAGGGCAAGTCTCTTACCTCTGAGGAAATCCACCGGAAGCTCTTTGTGATCCTAAGACATCGCAGCGTAGAGACATCATTTAACCGATTCTGACAATTTTCTACCTCCCCATCGGATTCTGAGAAACACTCTATGTCCTTTTCCCAGCAGAGCACACCATCAGCTGTAGTATTGATCCAATCTTCGTCCTGAGCGGTTAATTTATAAATTTGATCCACATCCTCTTCTTCGTGCACCAATTCTGTACACCGCTCTCCTTCCGCAGGGTCTAGCGGGACTATCACCCTCGTACCCTCATTCTCAAAGACCATGCTTATTTTATTTAGGTTGATAATGCCTCCCATATCTATATCCCAATATAGCCCTAGGAGCGCAGGATAAGGGTCTGCATCGTCCACAATCTGAATTACTTCAAAGTCGGCACGTACCTTAACTCCTACAATGTCTACCATAATTTTTTACAGCCTCCGCAAGAATATGATCTTTTTCTGGTTAGCCATGCCCAACTGTATAGTAGACCATTCTAGATTAGGTTCTCCCATCCACTGCCATGTCTTCTTAGGCAAGACATTCGCATCCGACCCTAGGTCCAAGATGACCTAATCCATCTCATAGTCGCCAATCTACACAGTAAGCCGCATTTCTCGACCAGTGTGTTTCTTATGCCTGTAAATTTTGTTTTCATTATTAACTTCCATGAGGGGGTTATATTTTTCTGCGCAACTGTCTATTAGTGCTTGAATATTTTCTACTGCCTTCTAGTTGCGCAGCAACTTCATACATGCCTACAAAAATGGTTTGACCTCATTGTCCATTCTTAGGTTTACAGAAGCCTAAGAATTAGATGCCTTATCCTTCGTAAAGTCTTTGTGAGCTATGACAAAGGTTTCCTTTTCCTTTTGTAGGTCCAACCCTTCTTGTTTGATGGTTGATTTTTGGATAAGAGGTTCAGTCGTAGCTTTCCCCTCAGCTCCCCCAGTAGCCATGCCATTGTGTGTTATGACATTATTGCTTGGTCCTTTGTCACGTGGTTTAGCCTTAACCCTCTGCAAATTCTGCGTAGGTGTTTGCTATTTTTCCTGCATTTTTTTCTATCAGAATTGGATAGTATTCAATCACATGGTCCTGATGTCTACAATACCTGCAAGATTTCCTCGTAGGGTTTGGGAAGTCCCCCTAAAACTGCCCTACTTCTCCACAGTTATAAGAGATTAGTTGTCCTCTTCCCGAACCTGCGTCTCCACCCCTCCCCCCTCCTCTGCCCCTGGATGGGGAGCCTCCTCTGCTTGAGGGAGATAGAGGTGAAGAAGGGTCAGCCTGCATCCTATATATGTTTCCTCGGTCCAGAATTAGGTCGTATGTCTGACAGTTTTGTTCGTCATGTCCCATAGATGAGCAAAATCAGCACCATTATTGCTTCAACTCTGGAACATAACCAACCAGATGGGGGAAGTGGTTGGTATCATGTAGTCCCACTATGCGGTAGTCAGCGCACCATAAAGTTGGGCCACTTAGTCCCGTAACTTCCGTAGGACATAATGGGATCGGTCCTCCTGCATGTAATCTGCCATAGAGGGAACTGATCCTCGGTGTGTCCAGATACCCTGTGTCTTATGCACCATACGTATGGAATGGATTCTTTCCCTCACTCCTTGCGCAAGTTATGTATTTCGATATGCATTTCCTGCAACTGGCCTTGGATCTGCTGTACCCCCAACTGAGCATCATCTCTTGGGATGGCTTCTAACTTCATAGCAATATCCAAGGCTTTTTCCTAGGCGTCAATGGCTTGCTGACCCACAGGTCCACGCAGGTGAGGAAATAACATAGCGATGAATCATTCCTTGTGTTTTCTATCATCATAAAAAAAATCCCCCTCTCTGATCACCTTCTTTAGTCATTGATCAGCCTCCCATACAGACTCGAAGGACCCTTGTTTGAAATCTTTTAGGTCATTCACTATCTGAGAGTAGGACTTAGGCTTCTAAATCTATTGTTTTAGGGCAACATTAACCTCTTGAATAGTCGGATCCGCATGTTGGGCTATGTATCCCATATACCAGTCTAGGGCTCTTCTTTCGAAGGCGAGGGATAGTTGCATTCTCTTTACAACATCATTGGCCACATTCTGCTCAGTCCATACTGACTTTGCGACAAACCATAACCAGTCCATATCTTCATCTCCTACACCTTTGAAAGTGGGTAGCTTCATGTGCATGGCCATATCTGCTTCTAGGGGTGGCGGCAGCGGTAGAGGTGTGGGGGAGTTCTTGCCCTTATCCGGATTGGAAGGTGGTGTCATAAGAGGGCTATTTCCTGCGTGCGCAGCCGGTTCTATTAATGGGTTGTAGATGGATCTGTCCCCTTCTTGATTGACTCTGTAGTACTTACCGCTTCAAGTTGTACCCTCACTCTGATCAGAGCTCATTCACTCGACGTGATTGCATAGAATGGCCTTTTCACACATTAATATTTTAATCAACAATGGAAATGTTTTAGAACTTACCCCGAAACCCTTCGAAGAACCTTTGCTCTACTTCAGAATAGGATATGAACTGATCAACTGCGAATTTTGTCACAAATACTCCCAGCACACTATCCACCCAGTGATCTACCATACGGGTGATGGTATTGTTAGTCTTCTCCAGTTGCTGGATCAACTATGGAGTCCACTGAGTGACCCACTCATCCTTCCAACACATATGGAAATCAACGAGTCTTGCTAGCCACTCCTGCAGCTCATGTGCAAAGGTTAGAAAGAAAATTTCATATATTCAGTAAAAATGTACTTATTTTTCCACTTCTCAGCTGTCAGCTTTGCGTTGCAATTCTCTTTTATAGCAAATTCTCGAACCTGTCTTTCAAACTACTCTTCAATTTTTTCCCTCTCAGGTCTCTAATGACCTCATGGCATTACCCGATCTCTCTCTCAAAATGATCCCAGTCCCGGCAATGGAACCATTTTTTGGCTTGAGGGGTCCTGACCCAGGTTCAGAGGTTAAGGTTTGCCAACAAACCCCTATACTACTACCGCTTTTGACAATTACCTACTTGCGCAGGCCAAATTCTCAACTGAATAAGTATGGGTAGGTGTTGGAATCATGTTTCCATACCCTAAGAGAGAGCAGGTAAGGCGAGGTAGATCTTTGTTCACGACTTATCGGATTCGCACATCGTAGGTCTATTCACAGGCCTTTATCCGTATAATCTATTATTAACCATAACATAGCTATTACCATTCATAGATCTAATAAATACCTTCACATCCACGTGTGTATCATCAATTACCATCACATAAGATCATAAACACAGCTATAGATATATTCGCAGCATAAACATATAGCACATAAGTATTCGTAGCTTAAACATATACCATTTTAGATAAAGTATCAATACACTTATGTAGAAACACAAATATATTCACAATAAAAATAACCATCACAGATACGTTCAGCAGTAATCATCACCAATCCAGATAACACATACTTTAGCAATACTCCGCATTCATTAACATTCAGATCCACTTAAAACCAAAACCAACCCGCGCACACAGCCTAGCGGGATCCGCACACATCAGGATTGAGGATCTCCACGCACACAGCCAACAAGAGTCCTTACCCAAAAAAACCCAAAAAAGATCTAAAAATTCGCACGTAGCATCAGTCTTAATTCATTCCTACCCCTAGACTCAAACTATCCATCTATTTATATCGATATAGCCTACACTATCATGTGGTCCACAAACCATGGTTTGTGGACTCTAGGTCTACCCTTTGACCCATTACAATGTGTTCAGGGCTTTGACCCACCCCAATACCCCTACATTAGACTAATTAATACAAAAATATACAAAATTCGCAGCTTAGAGAGCCCCATTCCAACAATTATTATATATAAAATTTTGGAGATTTTCAAGGTAAAATAATTTTAGACTATAAAATGTGGGTTAATCATTTTAAAAAATATGGAAATTGGTGAATCTCTTTTTTGGAAAAAATATGGAAAATTAGCACACTTGCGAATATTAGCCCCTAAAATTCTCCCTGAATTGAATATAAGGGTAAGTGATATTCCAGAGGAACACATGATTGATGTCTTCATAGGGACTTTGAAGGATAACATCCAACATGAAGTTCGCAAATGGGAACCTGATTCATTGGAGAAGGCATTCAGGTTGGAAAGACAAATTGAATGTAAAATTATGGTGACAAGGAAGCCTACCACTCACATCTATAAAGATGGAAGTGTTGCTACTCCTAGACTTCCACAACCTACAAGGTTGACACCACAAAAATTGGAAGAAAAAAGAGCAAAATGGCTTTGCTACAGTTGTGATAGAAAATACACTAAAGGTCATAAGTGTGCTGAGAAGAAATTATTTTACATATATTGTGAAGAGGAGGAATAAAATGAACAAGAAACTTGAAAATAATAGGATATACACCAGGAACCAACCCTAGAGGAAGAAGGAATGAGTTTGACCATATCGTGTCATGCATTGGCAGGAATTACCACTCCTCAAACTCTCAAGATAGAAGGACATATCAAGAAGAAAAAGGTAATAGTGTTGATTGATTCAGGTAGCACCCATAATTTTATTCATTGTAAGGTAGCCAAGGAATTGAATTGTTTCCTATACCAAACACCAGAATGTCAAGTGATGGTTGCAAATGGAGGAACTATAAATTGCTCTGGAAAATGCCATAATATCAAGCTAACCATGGGGGAATATGTATTGAATAGTCCAATGCTTTCCATTCCTATGGGAGGTGCTGATGTTGTACTAGGAGTACAATGGTTACAATCTTTGGGGACGGTAGCTTTTCATTTTCAAGAACTTTTCTTGAAATTTTTTTCAGAAGGAAAGGAAGTCGAATTACGGGGTATTGAAGGGAAGCCGGGAAGGATAATAAGCTCTAATGTCATGACAAAGCTTCTAAAGAAAGAACAACGAGGAGTAATTGCACAATTATGCTCACTAGAAGTTCCGACATCAAAATCATCTATTTCTGCAGATCTCCAACAAGTCTTGGACAATCATTCCAAGGTGTTGAAACTCCCAAAGGACTCCCACCTATTCGTGATCATGATCATGCTATTCATTTGATTCCAGGAAGTGTTCCTCCAAACATAAGGCCTTATAGATATCCTTACTTCCAAAAGAGCGAAATTGAACGTATGATTGCAGAAATGTTAGAGGCAGGTATAATTCAACCTAGTCAAAGTTCTTTCTCTGCTCCTGTAGTATTGGTACACAAGAAGGATGGATCATGGCGAATGTGTCCAGATTATAGGGAACTCAATAAGCTCACCATTAAAGATAAATTTCCCATTCCTGTGATTGATGAATTATTGGATGAATTACATGGAGCAATTTATTTTACCAAGTTGGATCTTCGTTCAGGATATCATCAAATTAGAATGAATACTAAAGATATTCCAAAAACAACATTTCGAACTCATGAGGGTCATTATGAATTTTTGGTCATGCCTTTTGGCCTTACCAATGCACCTTCTACATTTCAAGGGTTGATGAATTCCATTTTTAAACCCTTCCTTAGAAAATTTGTGCTAGTATTTTTTGATGATATACTAATCTACAGTAGGTATTGGAAGGATCATGTTCAACATGTTGACAGGGTGCTCAAACTATTGGAGGAGAAACAATTATATGCAAAAACATCCAAATGTTTCTTTGGAGTACAAGAGGTGGAATATCTGGGCCATATTGTATCTCACGAGGGTGTTAAGGTAGGCCCTAACAAAATTAAATCCATTAAGGAATAGAAAGTCCCCACAACCATAAAGCAGTTGTGAGGATTCCTTGGGTTAATAGGATATTATCGCAAGTTTGAAAGATTTATGGGAGAATAGCAACACCTCTAACAACATTATTGAAGAAATATGCATTTTCATGGACTCCTGAAGAAACTAAGGCCTTTGAACATCTTAAAGAGGAAATGTGCCTAGCACCCGTCTTAGCTACGCTAGACTTCACAAAAACCTTTATTGTGGAACGTGATGCCTCAGGAAATAGAATTTGTGTTGTTTTAATGCAAGAAGGAAGGCCCATTGCTTTTTAAAGTTGTCCAATCAAAGGAAAGTATTTACATAAAGCTATTTATCAGAAGGAAATGTTGGCAATACTACATGCACTAAACAAATGGTGACCTTACCTAATTGGAAGACACTTCAAGGTAAAAACTAATCATGATAGTCTTAAACACTTTTTGGAACAAAGACTATCTTCAGAAGAGTAGCAAAAATTGTTGAATATTGCAACAAGAAACAGTGAAGGAGGCATCCTGAAACATCTTTCCTGATCCTAGTTGGAAAATGATCACCAAAACTAGGTGGGGGCCACACAAGTGATTTTGTTGCAAAGTTTATTTTTAGACTATGTCTATTTTTAGACATATGGATCATGGTCTATGAGTTTCAAGATGCTACTTATGGATGATTGGTCAAGTTGGTAAAAATAGATGGACCTCTATTTTTAGACATTGGGCGGAATCTATTTTTAGACTGCCAGTCTAAAAATAGAACAGTCGAATATTATTAACCCTTAATAATATTTGGACTATAAACATTATCTTATCCTCTTGGAGCATTTCAGTTTGATGCTTGGATGTGGCACATGCAGCTGACAGAAGGAAATACGCTTTTCCTAAGGGTTAGTTGAGCTATTGCATGGTTGACTTCAGTTAGAACTCATGTGGCAGAGTTTGGTGGAGTTGATGAGACAGTTGGTGGAGTTGTGTTCGGTTTAACTTAGTTGAACTAGTTGTATTTAATCTAACTGATAAATACACTAGTGATGAGTGGTGTGAATTAATTATTAATTAATTCACTAATTATTAACTCATAAATCAACTAAAGAATACATCAGTTAACTGCAATGCATGGACAGTTCAGTGGAGACCGGTGTTAGAGGTGGGTGAAAGGGTGAGTGTGGCTATCAGTTGTGACTATACTTGTGCATGAGATTTGCACACACATTGATTGAGATTTCCAATGAGGATTGCGCAGTACAAGCCAAGGGGATTCGAACTTGGATCTAATTCATTCTCATCTTGGATTGCGCAGTAGAGGCAGGCAAACAGTGGAGGAGATTTGAACCTGTGACTTGTTCAAATCTGAGCTAGTTTGTGTGTAACAATTGGAGATAGTGCTGAGAGCTTGTGAGGAGTTTGTGCTATGTATTGTTACATGTTCTCTATCATTATAATATACAGATAGTTGGGGGTTTTCAGTTGTAAGCTTTCCCCATTACATATTGTGTTATATGTGTGCTTGATTATGTTTTAATGTGCGCATGCGACTGCTTCTATTTCCGCAAATTGATGATCAATTGTAGAAGAGGTTATGTATTATGCATGAAGCTTAAATAGTGTGTAATCAGGATAATATCGGTGAATAATTCATCTATTACTCAAATTTCTACAAAAATGGGTCACAAAGATGTTGGGTTATGACTTTGAAATCATCTACAAAAAAGGGAAGGTAAATGTTTTTGCAGATGCACTCTCAAGAAAGGATGAAGAGGTGGAAGCAATTCTTTGTGCCATTTCTATTATCCAACCAGATTGGATAACCGAAGCAAGGGACGAATGGAAGAAGCACGAAGAAGTGTGGACACTCATTCAAAAGTTGCAGCAAGATCCTAGTACATATGATACATTTAGTTGGAAAAATGATTCCTTATGGTACAAATATCGCTTATATATTTGTAATAATTCTCAAATAAAACAAAATATTCTTTTGGAATTGCACACTTCTCCTTTAGGAGGACACTCAGGATTTTTAAAAACTTACCAGAGGACGAAGAAATATTTTTTTGGGGATGGCCTTAAATATGATATTCACAAGTTTGTGGCAGATTGTTAGGTTTTCCAGCAAAATAAATTTGAGACAATTAAGACCCTGAGTCTTCTATAACCTTTATCCATTCCAAGTCAATGTTGGGAGGAGATCTCAATGAATTTGATCACAGGTTTACCTAAGTCTGAAGGAAAGAGTGTCATCGTGGTGGTAGTTGATAGACTTACCAAGTATGCACACTTTTTTGCCAAGTACAGTTGCTACTACATTTATGGAAATAATTCAAAAGCTACACGGAAACCAAAAGATTATTATAAGTGACAGAGATCCCAATTTTACTGGAGATTTTTCGACGGAATTATTTTCCTTTTTGGGTACTTAAATAGCTCATAGCTCATCTTATCAACCTCAATCCAATGGTCAAACTGAGATAGTGAAGGATATCTTCATTGTTTTGTATCTAATAAGAAAACACAATGGGTCAAGTGGTTACCTCTTACTGAATGGTGGTATAACACTTCCTTCCATACTGCAACAAAAATGACCCCATTTATGGCACTTTATGGATATCATCCACTGTCCATCACATCATCTTTAAGATAAAATTCTGAGGTTCAAGCAGGGGAAGATCACATCGAGCATCAACAAGAATTTCTCCAACTCTTAAAGGATAACCTAAATTTGGCACAAAATTGAATGAAAAAACAGGCAGATCAACATCACAATGAGAGAAGTTTTAATGTAGGAGACTGGATATTTTTACGGCTACAACCTTACAAAAAAATATCCCTAAAGTAATCTAAGAAGGATAATAAATTATCACCAAAGTACTATGGTCCTTACAAGGTGTTGCAAAAGAATGGTACTATGGCAAACAAATTGGAGCTTCATGCTTCTTCGCGAGTGCATTCAGTTTTCCATGTTTCGTGCTTAAATAAGGTTATAGGTGACAAACTTCTAGTTCAAACAATATTTCCAAAACTTGATGACGAAGGAAAAATCATATCAGAACTTGAAGCAGTCATGGAAACAAGAACTCAACAGCTACGAAATCGATCAATTTCAGAGTATCTTATCAAGTGGAAGAACTTGCCCAGTGAAGATTCTACATGGGAGGATCATAATTTTATACAGAAGCATCCGAAGCTACTCAAGCGTTGAGGACAACACTTTTTTGAAGGAGAGGGGCATGTTAGGTCCCTATATTACTAGTATAGTAACTTATTTGTGTTAGTGTAACCCCATTAATATTGTTATTGTTGTACCCCTGTAACCTCAATATTGTTATTATTGTGCCCTTACATTATTATTGTTAGGTCGGCTAGGATTATGTTGTGACCCCATGGAGTCGTATATATAGAAGGAGGTTATGTCATTTGTATCAACCAAGAATTTTTCATTTATGTAATGTAAAGGAGGTTGGCCCCTCGAAGTGGCTTATTTATAAGGCGTTGATCTCTCTTTTCTTCTATTTTTGGAGCTGGTTTCATAACATTATTTTCAGAAAATACCGAAGCAAACACAACTAACAACCTACACACATACCGATCATTTACTAAATATTACGCTCATTCAAAACAGTGACACATTGATTTTTCGGACAAATGTCCCTAGAAATATCCAATGCAAAAAAACCGATGTAGCAGATATGAGGGTTTATTATTATTAAGTAGAATCTCAGTACACCAAATATAGGCACCTTACTATTTAATTCGACAAATAAAAATAGATCCACAGAAATACATGTTGTTCTGGAGACTGAAAACTTGACTGATCCACACCATCAAACGGGATTTAGAAGACTCAACCACTTTCTTCCTCTATAAATCCCAGCACTACCACTGAAGCCCCTGCGTCAGCCCTGATAGCCTCTACGTGCCCCTGTGCTTCTCACAAGGGGACTTTGTAACCGTATACTATATGACACAGTCCTTACGCTACCCTAGAAGGCCTCTATGTAACCCTGGTGGCATTCTGAAGCTACAATGCTACCCCTCCTGGGCCTACGTAGCATTTGAAGCTCTATGTGTTGCGCAGCTGCTGCTGCTACTGCTTCTTTGTGTTACTCCTAATTGTTGTTGTTCTACTTCCTTCTGACTCTTGGCTCTGGTATCACATCATCCGCTTAGCCAATACTACCCCTCACTACAAAAAACTCTTCTAGAAATTCTTAGCAAACCTGCCCTAGAATTTCAGCTCAGTCTCTTAGCTCTGCCTCTGTGTGTGTGTGTCCAAATGACCCTCAAGCCTTTCTCTTACAATTTTTCATTGACACATCAACAGTCCTGATTTAATCTCTTATCTACGGATAAGATTAAAATATTTCTTGCTTTGTATCACTTATAACATTTCATCACATGTGTTAATTAATTCATTTTATTTTTTCTAATTTCCTAAGTGTTGTGGGAAAAACTACCCTAAGGTCTGGGTTGAGGGGCATAACAAAGCAGAAGGCATACAACAAAAAGAAGAAATCAAATTAAATGTCCTAATGCTTAAACTAGTAAACTAGAGACAGATGGCCTTACCCTTATCTCCTATGTTTGAGTTCGTTCCTGCAAGGTGCAAACCCTTTGCTTCTCCACGTGCTTTAAAACATGCAACTCACTCAATAACAAGCACATAGACTAGTTGTACAACATATATATCCTAAATTTCAGTATGTTAGATCATATAAAATCATAAAATATGACATGAAATTAACAATTATAAGATCATTTAACATGTACAAGAGACATATAAGATCATGACATGTTATGAAACCAGCTCCAAAAATAGAAGAAAAGAGAGATCAACGCCTTATAAATAAGCTACTTCGAGGGGGAAACCTCCAATACATTACATAAATGAACAATTCTAGGATGATACAAATGAGAAACCCTCTTTTCTATATATAAGAGTCCATGGGGCCACAATGTAATCCTAGCCGACCTAACAATAATAATGTAAGTGCACAATAATAACAATATGGGGGTTATAAGGGTACAAAAATAACAATAAGGGGGTTACACTAACAACAATAAGGGACTACACTAGTAATATAGGGACCTAACATGCTCCTCTCCAAAAAATTGTTGTCCTCAATGCTTGAGTAGCTCTGGGTGTTTCTGTATAAAATTCTCATCCTCCCATGTAGAATCTTCAGTGGGTAAGTTCTTCCATTTGATGAGATACTCTGAAATTGATTGATTTCGTAGCTATCAAGTTCTTGTTTCTGTTACTACTTCAGTTTCCAATATGGTTTTTCCTTCCTCATAAAGTTCTGGCAATATTGTTTGAACTAGAATTTTTTCCCCTATAACCTTCTTTAAGAATGAAACATGGAAAACTAGATGCACTCGCGAAGAAGCAAGAAGATCCAATTTGTATTCCATAGTAACAATCTTTTGCAACACCTTGTAAGGACCATATTACTTTGGCGATAATTTATTATCCTTATTAGCTTGCTTGAGGGACATTTGTTTATATGGTTGTAGCCGTAACAATACCCAGTCTCCTACATCAAAACTTCTCTCACTGTGATGTTGATATGCCTATTGTTTCATTCGATTTTGTGCCAAATTTAGGTTATCCTTTAAGAGTTGGAGAACTTCTTTTTGATGCTCGATGTGATCTTCCACTGCTTGAACCTTATAATTTTCCCTTAAAGAAGATGTGATGGATGGTGGATGATATCCATAAAGTGCCATAAATGGGGTCATTTTTTCTGCTGTATGGAAGGAAGTGTTATACCACCATTCAGCGAGAGGTAACCACTTAACCCATTATTCTTGCTTTTCAGATACAAAACAATGAAGATATCCTTCCAAACATTTATTCACTATCTCATTTTGACCATCATACTGTGGATGATAAGATGAGCTATAAGCTAGTTGAATACCCAAACAAGAAAATAATTTCATCCAAAAATTTCTTGTAAAAATGGGATCTCTGTCACTTACAATAATCTTCAAGTTTCCATGTAGCTTTTGAATTGTGTCCATAAATGCAGTAGCAACTGTACTTGCTTTAAATGGATGAGATAATGCACAAAATTATGCATACTTGGTAAGTCTATCAACTACCACCATGATGACACTCTTTCCTTCGAACTTAGGTAAACATGTGATAAAATCCATTGAAATCTCCTCCCAACGTTGACTTGGAATGGATAAAGGTTGTAGAATACCCGGGGTCTTAATTGTCTCAACTTTATTTTGCTAGAAAACCAAAAATTCTACCACAAAATTTTGAATATCATATTTAAGGCCATCCCAAAAAAATTCTTTCTTCACCTTGTGGTAAGTTTTTAAAAATCCCGAGTGTCCTCCTAAAGGAGAAGTGTGCAATTCCAAAAGAATATTTTGTTTTGGTTGGGAATTCTTGTAAATATATAAGCAATCTTTGTACCATAAGGAATCATTTTTCCAACTAAATGTATCAGATGTATTAGGATCTTGCTGCAACTTTTGAATTAGTGTCCACACTTTTGTCTCCTTCTTCCTTCCATCCCTTGCTTTGGTTATCCAATCTAGTTGGATAATATAAATGGCACAAAGCAATGCTTCCACCTCTTCATCCTTTCTTGAGAGTGCATCTGCAACAACATTTACCTTCCCTTTTTTGTAGATGATTTCAAAGTCATAACCCAACATCTTTGTCACCCATTTTTTTTGTTCTTCTGAAGATAGTCTTTGTTCCAAAATGTGTTTAAGACTATCATGATCAGTTTTTACCTTGAAGTGTCTTCCCATTAGGTAAGGTCGCCATTTCTTTAGTGCATGTATTATTGCCAACATTTCATTCTCATAAATAGCCATATGTAAATACTTTCCTTTGATTGGACAACTTTCAAAAGAAATGGGTCCTCCTTCTTGCATTGAAACAACACCAATTCCATTTCCTAAGGCATCACATTCCACAATAAAGGTTTTTGTGAATTCTGGCATAGCTAAGGCTGGTGCTAGGCACATTGCCTCTTTAAGATGTTCAAAGGTCTTAGCTGCTTCAGGAGTCCATGGAAATGCATCTTTCTTCAATAATGTTGTTAGAGGTGTTGTTATTCTCCCATAATTCTTAACAAACTTGCAATAATACCTTGTTAACTCGAGAAATCCGCGCAATCGCTTTATGGTTGTGGGGACTTTGCATTCCTTAATGGATTTAATTTTGTTAGGGTCTACCTTAACACCCTTGTGAGATACAATATGACCCAAATATTCCACCTCTTGTACTCCAAAAAACATTTGGATGTTTTTCATATAATTGTTTCTCCTCCAATAGTTTGAGCACCCTGTCAACATGTTTAACATGATCCTTCCAAGACCTGATGTAGATTAGTATATAATTTGAAAATGGAGTTCCTCAACCCTTGAAATGTAGAAGGTGCATTGGTAAGACCAAAAGGCATGACCAAAAATTCATAATGACCCTCATGAGTTCGAAATGTTGTTTTCGGAATATATTTAGTCTTCATTCTAATTTGATGATATCCTGAACGAAGATCCAACTTGGTAAAATATTGAGCTTATTGAGCTCCCTATAATCCGGACACATGCGCCATGATCCATCCTTCTTGTGCACCAATACTATTGGAGCAGAGAAAGAACTTTTACTAGGTTGAATTACACCATCCTCTAACATTTCTGCAATCATACGTTCAATTTCGCTCTTTTGGACATAAGGATATCTGTAAGGTATGATGTTTGGAGGAACACTTCCTCGAATCAAATGAATAGAATTATCATGATCATAAATAGGTGGGACTCCTTTGGGAGTTTCAAACACCTTGGAATGATTTTCCAAGACTTTTTGGAGATCTATATAAATAGATGATTTTGATGTTGGAACTTCTAATGAGCATAATTGTGCAATTACGCCTCAGTGTTCTTTCTTCAGAAGCTTTGTCATGACATTAGAACTTATTATCTTTCATGATTTCCCTGCAATACCCCATAATTCGATTTCCTTTCCTTCTGAAATTTTTTTTCAAGAAAAGTACTTGAAAATTAAAAGCTACCGTCCCCAAAGATTGTAACCATTGTACTCCTAGTACAACATCAGCACCTCCCATTGGTATGGAAAGCATTGGACTATTCAATAAATATTCCCCCATGGCTAGCTCGATATTATGGAATTTTCGAGAGCAATTTATAGTTCCTCCATTTGCAACCATCACTTGACATACTAGTGTTGGGGTACTCCTAGTACAACATGAAGACTCTCCCATTGGAAAGGGAAAGTACTTGGACTATTCAGTATATTCCCTGATAGTCATCCCTTTTGGCATTTTCCGTGAGAAATTTATAGTTCCTCCATTTGAAACCATCACTATGTTAGCACTCAAATCTACCTCAGGCTGAAATGAAGTAAAACTCAAGGCTACATCAAACCACGCTCAGCCTCGTAGCTAGCCCTACGAGGACAGGAGAGGGTTCTCTCCGTCAATCTCGAGAAAATAAGCAATAGGATGCGAGATGACTTACAATAAGAACTGATTTTAGGCTAGTAAAGAGATAGGTATGTTTGGTTTTTGGTTTTTTGGGTTTTCGCTGGAGTAATGGGAATACAAAATTTTGGGTCCGGGGATAAGGTCAGACCTTTGCAGAGTTCAAGCTGGGGCGAGGTAGGTGATGATCTTGATGCTTCGAATTGGATTTTATGGATAGATTAGACTGATGAGGAGCTGAAGAGGGAAAAGAAGAACTTGGATCCTCTCCAAACAGCTGAAAACATATAGAACTAACTGAATTCAAAGGCCAAGCACTGTAAACAATGGATTCAACCTTATTAACTCATTCAATTTAGTTCAGAAGCATAATGAAAGGATGGCATATATTAAACATGAAGAAACTTACAGTAAACAAAGAAGAAACACCATCAAGAACAGAACACCACAAGGATCCCAACAAGTGCCGCAAAACCCCCGATCTTTCCTTAGCCAAAATATGAAAAATATGTACAATGATATCAAAAGTATCCCAAGAGTCCAACCTGTAGAATGCCTCAGAAATTACAATATATAGATCACTCTAACCTTTTTCCCCACCTCTAGGGGTCGAATTCCCTCTTCAGGGATCAGTTTCAACCAATTCTAATCATGGAACTACAATCTAGGCAGCTAACAACTTGCCTCTAAAAGAGTGGAAACTGATCCATTACATGATTTTTTACACATTTGAGAGTGAATCTTCTAGAAGAGATAAAAACAAGCCAAAGTTACATTCCAAACATGAATTTACATCATAAAAACCCAAGAATTCTATCCATAGGCAAAACTGGTCCAAAATAGGCGAAATACTGAGCTGGCAGCTGAAAACTCAAAAAATTCTCAAGGTGGGTCGCTCCTGAACTGCGTGGGTCGCTCATGTTCCAGGCTGATTTTGAGGTAGCTCCTGACATCCAAATTGAGCTCATGATAGCTCGTTGGAAAGCCCTGGATGTCTACTTTCCAACCCAAGTAGAATTTCTGAATTTGGAGTTGATTTGACCCTCCAAAACCTCATTCTCCCAGAGGTACTTCCTGCTGGTGCAAAAGGTGGCAGCAAGGTGATTTTCATGGTGTTTTTGAGCTGTTTGACCATCCAGATTTTGTCAAAATGCTAAGTTGACTTCAGAGGATGCATATTTGACCATGAAAAATCCAAAAATGTAAAGATCTCCTCCAGCAAGTGTCTCAAAAAAATGCGAGCGCATGAGCGCGCGACCCACCTAGCCACAAACCCTGTTTTTTAAACCAAAAATTTGGAAATGACAAAATTTTCTCCGAATTTGCCCAAATTCGGAGCGGAGGTCCTCCATCATGTGTCTTGCTCAGTCAATGAAGCTTCGGCCAAAATCCGAAGTGGATTAGGCCTTTTTCGCCGTTGAAGTGCCTTGCTCAACCTCCTCTTCATGATCCTCATCCTCGCTTTGCAAACATGCATGCGAGCCCAGTAATGGCCTTTCATGTGGCGAAGCATGTCTTTGTCGCGATTGGCCTTCGCCAATAGTTTCTCCAAATGTATATTCACCCGCGTGAGTACAGTATCTCTGTCAGCTGGTGTCATGTCACCGGGCCTCTTTCGATTCCACTGCCTGTCCTCACGGATTTGGCGCACCTCATAAAATGTGAGCTCATCCTCGAGCTGTTTGTTACGCTGCTCCAAATAGTTAATCACCCACTGAGCCTTCTACAATTGGTCTTTCAGCTGGTCATTCTCGGCCCTTTGCTCCTGGATGACTTCCCTCAGCTTCGAGCTGGGAGAGCCCGTATCAACATCAATGACTGTCATATCGGTGTCCCGGCCTCCTGATGGGCCCTCATCATGCATGGGCCTCTTGCCCCTGTCTTGTACCTGTACCTGCACTGGAGAAGAAAGCGAGACCCTTTCCACATCACGTGGAGATAATACTCGCCATGTCGATGAAGTCGGCAGGACCCCTTCCACCTCACGTGGAGATAGTACCCGCCGTGTCGATGAAGTCGGCAGGACCCCTTCCACCTCACGTGGAGATAGTACCCGCCGTGTCGCTGCAAATAAGGCCCTGTGGCCTCGCTGATATGTCTGAACCAAAGGAGTAATGATATGCCCAACCTCAAACATGTCTGGCTGGTGTGAAGGCTCTCCTGCCTCATAAACTGCCTCGGGAGGCTGCTGTGGCACTCTGAAAAAGTCTCTAGAAATGAAGTCCTCCCAAGTGATGCCCTGCTCTGCCAACTGATGTGACACCAAGATTTTGATCAAAGCGAAATGATATAGACTCCTGTACTGCTGCACTGGGCTCGTCTTCTTCTGCACAAATGTAACCATCTTCTCTATGTTGCGGTATATGAAATAAGGAATATTCATCATTCGCACCCTTGTGAAGTGCATCAGCAAACGAACATGATATGAGAAAAGACGAGCATACTTGCCCTCACAACTGAAATACTGAATAATGAGCCTCATGAGTGGTGCATACTCATCTCTCAAGAATCTGAATGGAAAAACTCTGCTCAAGTAAGCCACATATCCAGTTTTAATGTATGGCTCATAATGAAATTTCTCTAACTGCTTACCCTTGCTCCATTCCTCGCCTATGTTAGGTATGCCAGTGGCTTGAGCAATAGTCAAAGGCGATACAATGAAATCAACCCCAGCAAGGTTTACCCGATCACCCCGCAAATGAAGAACAAACAAACGTGCCAATTCACGATGAGGTCGGGTTTGCACAACCATCTCACAAAATCTGAAACATGACAAGAATTGAAAACAATCCATAGCTAATGGACATGCCTGCAACCGAGCCAAAGAGGTAGGCTCCTCTCTGCGATGATCACCACTTCTGTTTTCTCTGCGGGAACTCCGTGGCACATTACCTCCAGCCACCGAATCACTGCCTGACCCTGGCTCATATTCTGACTCTGTCTCTGACATATCTCTGATTAAACTTTTGGCAATGTGTATGCTGTTTTGAAGGCAACTGGAGTCGATTCCGAGCCAATCTGGGCGCTCAAACTCAATTCCAAAACTCTGTCTCTGTTTGGGTCGCGCAGGCTCTGTTTGGGTCGCGCAACCCAGGTGGGTCGCGCAGGTGCAAACCCACTGTGCTAAACCCGTTCTGTTTGGGTCGCGCAGCCCAGGTGGGTCGCGCAGGCTCAAGTTGGGTCGCGCAGCCCTAAAACACTGTCCACGCCTTCCAAAAATCCAAAATCAGCCTTCAATCTTGCAAATACGTTTTGGGAGCGATGAAATCGGTTCAAATGAACTTGTTTGGCCTTTATACACTTCACAAATATCTTCCCAATCAGATTTCATTTCAAATCTAACTTTAAACCCACATTACAAATGTTTTTGTAATTTTCACTTTGGCTTTTAAATACAAACTTGGCTTTGGCTTCTCTGAGGTCGATACTGATGATTTTATTGTCTTTTTGCAGGGATATGACTGTCTTAGCTAGAGGAAAGACCAGGGGTCTGCTTCTACAATGTCTTCATGCGGAACAATTACAAATTTATTATAAAATGATAATGACAAATTTCTAGTTCCAAAATAGAGTTTTGGACTAGAAATGTATTTTTAAGAAAATGACGATGATAATAAAATAGAAATCACAAGTGCTGGACTTTCCTCACCTTGCAGGCTTGATGACTAGTATATAAATGACTCAGAAACCCTAGACACCAAGACCTAGGACACTTATTGACAATTTTAATGACCTCATGTATCATGACAATAACTATGAATAATTTTTTGAGGAAAATTTTTTAAAATATCGCTGCAGGTGTAATATGAGGAAACACAAGATGACATAACCCTTCGTCAGTTCATGGCATGATCCTAGTGATATGCAAAGAAGTGAAACAAGTGAGACACCTAAAAATGAAAATGCAAAAGACGAAATGATCACTGACGGAGGGCAGCAAGGGCTGACTCTAACACACTTGACATTCTGG
>JAXQQM020083070.1:0-27669 GCA_034641835.2 Pinus albicaulis
TGTTCTTGATATTTTAGTTGTGATGTTTCTTAGTTCTTATTAGTATCTTATTATCTTCTTTCTTCTTAGTTCATCAAGCAAATATCAAAGTAATATCACATAGATCAAGGACACTAGATATAGGCTAGCAGCCAGGGAAAAACCCCACTCTAGGGGAAAACCCAGCCAGTAATTCTTCCTTCAAAATTTTTCCTGAGACTCTAGACCATGACTCACACTTCCTCCACACCAAGTCAGACTTCCTTTTGATCCTCCTTTTGACCTAGCAGCAGTAGCACTATGCAGCACTTCCTTTGACCTAGAAACTTTGAACTTGCTTCTGGGACTTCGATCTTGGAGAAAATACTTTGATCTTGCTTCAAGGAGTTTGATTATGACCCAATACAACTTAAGGCACCAACATCCAACAAAAGTGACTTCGACCTATTCTTCTCTTGGCAGCAGCAACATGCAGCATCTGGCAGTAGCAAAACAATGAGGAACTGTAATATCCCCAAAGGGGAATAACCAGTAATAAACAGAAATACACCAATACAGATATAGAAAATATAATACTGAACCAGATCACTGAATCATAGCACATGGAACACCAGAAGCTGAGCCATTTTATTAATCAGAAAGTACATAGAGAGGAGTACAATAAATCAGAGTAAGTGCACCTATTCTTGCCCTAGGCAAGTGGAGACCCTCTCAACAGAAAATGGCTGCAACAAGGACAGCGTCCTAGCTGCTCTGCAAGCTGAAGATGAACTGCGATGGTACTGGGGCTGAAGACTGATAAATTTGCCGATCTCCAACTGCAAACCCTCCACAATGAAAAAACGCTGTCTCTGCTAGTGACAGCGCAGAAACAGATAGAGCACCAGTCACCAAATCCTCCAGACAAATAGATCAGCCTCTGAAGGCTAGAAAACGCTGTTGAGCCTGACTCTCCCAAGTCTGCTCATCAGATCAGCGTCCTACCAAGTGGATCTGCTCCTGAACACTCAGATCTGACAGATCTGAAGCCTCCAAACCAGATCTGCGTCCTTCCCTTCCTGATCTGCGTCCTCCCCTATCAGATCTGTCACCAAACCTTCATATCTATGCTAGATCTGACAATATCTCTTCAGATCTACAGCCTCTAGAGCTGGATCTGATGTTAACCCTTCAGATCTGACTAGATCTGCCAATATTTCCTCAGATCTGCAACTCCCCAAGATGGATCTAGGGCTAAACCTCCAGATCTGCAAGATACAAGACTGGATCTGCAAGTGGCTGCTCAGATCTACCCTTTCCAAGATTGGATCTAACAATAGGCCTCCAGATCTGCAACCCTTCCCTTCAGAAATGGACAACGTCCTCCCTTCCAGACTTGACAGCGTCCTCCTCCTCACTGGACAGCGTTCTCCTTTGCCAGAACTGGACTGCGTCCTTCCTAGGACAGCGTCCTCACCCTCCTGAATAAAACTGCGTCCTCTCCCTGGATGAGACAGCGTCCTCTCCTCAATGAACTGCGCAGCCACTAGAGGGCTTTCTCCTCCTCAGATTTGCTTCAGAAACTGCTGCTGCTCTGCTACTGGAACTGAAAAGTGTACTCAGAACAAACCTTACTAGGGCGGGCACTCGAAGTCCCCCGAAGCTAAGGGTGAAACCAGAAAACCTTACCGGGGCCGGCACTCGAAGTCCCCCGAGGCTAAGGGTGAGATCTCCGACCGGAGACACTCGTGCACTAAACAGTGCTGCAGACCGACTAAACAACCGGCGTGCTGAAGCAGACAAAGTCTAGCTATCAATAAGAATATCAAATCATGGATGATCAAATGAGGTGAGAGCTTCTCCTTTTATAACACCAATCTCCCTCCAAAACTCAACTCCCCCTGGATCTGCCCAGTTTACCTTGGGTTAACCTTATGTCTCCTCCATCATATCCACGTGGACCCCCAAGGACCCCTCTCTAAGTTACAACGTCAAGCTACTAGGAAAAAGAACACTTTATTATAAGTGAGGTGACTAAAGTGAGGTGACCCCTCTTATTACTCACTTTATTTATTATTCCTATCTAAAGCAGCAAAATAACACAAAAACGCAATATTCCAATTAGCAAAGCTAATTGGGAATATTACAGTCTCCCCCGGCAAAACGTTGCTTGTCCTCAAGCAACTGAAGTGAGGGATGCTGTAAGATCTTCTCATCTTCCCAAGTGGCATCCTCATCTGGCAGATTCTTCCATCTCACCAAGAACTCTCTGATCTTCCTGCTCCGCAGCTGTCTCTCCCTGGTGTCAATAATGGCCTCTGGCTGTAATACCAAGTGCCCCTCATCATCTGTCGGTGGTAGCTCCCCGGTGACTGTCACGTGCTGGCCCAGTGCCTTCTTCGGGCATGATACATGGAAAATGTTATGAATCCGGCTGCCTTGGGGCAGCTCCAACTCATATGCAACCTGTCCGATCCTACGAATCACCCTGTATGGTCCATAAAAGCGAGGCTTAAGCTTCTCTGCCCCCTTCTGTTTGAGTGAAGACTGGCGGTATGGATGTAACCGTAGGTAGACCAAATCCCCTACCTCAAAGTGTCTCTCCACTCGCCCCCTGTCTGCATATAGTTTCTGCTGATTTTGTGCGGTGGCTATGTTGTCCTTGAGAGCCCGGAGGATGTCTTGGCTCTCTTGGATCCATAATTTGGCTCGTGGAGCCCTGCTAACACCAAACATCACATCCACAAAAGATAAGGAATGGTATCCATACAACGCATAGAAGGGTGTCATGCCAATGGTCATGTGGTGGGTTGTGTTGTAGCAGTACTCGCCCAGATGTAGCCATTTCAACCACGCTCTCTGCTGCCCACTGACGTAGTTACGCAAGTAGCCCTCCAGCCACTTGTTGACTATCTCTGTCTGCCCGTCTGTCTGGGGATGATAGCTAGTGCTCGGTGTCAACTCAGTCCCTACCAATCGAAAGAGCTCCTGCCAAAAACCACCCATAAAACGGCTATCTCTGTCACTAACGATGGTCTTGGGCAGACCATGTAATCTGAAAATCTCCCGGAAAAACAGCTCTGCCACCTGCGCTGTTGTATAATGTGCCGAAATGGCGAAAAAGTGAGCATACTTCGTTAGCCGATCAACTACCACGAAGATGCAGTCCTTGCCCTGCACTGTGGGCAAACCCGTGATGAAGTCCATCGAAACACTCTCCCACTTCCCCTCTGGAATGGGAAGCGGCTGCAACAACCCTGCGGGATGGTTCATCTCTCCTTTGTTCCGTTGGCAAACCTCACACTCCCGAACATGCTGGAGTACGTCCTCCTTGAGGCCCTTCCATGCAAATCTCTCTCGGATGGCCCTGTACATCTTGGTGAACCCCTGATGGCCCACCAATGGTGAATCATGAGAGGCATGGAGTATCTTCTCCTTGAGCTGAGATCCCTCAGTCAAGAAGATCCGATCCCTGTAATAGATGACCTCATCTGCCACCCTGTATCTGCTATCTGCTACCTGTCCATCCAGCACCTCACATGCGAATCTATTCTTGGAATACTCAACCAGTAGTCGAGCCTTCCAATCAGCGTCCAAGCTCATGAGGGATAACGTGGCCGGTCTACGGGAAAGAGCATCTGCTACCACGTTGTTTTTCCCTTTGACATACTCTATGTCAAAGTCGTAAGCCTGGATCTTGCTGATCCACTTCTGCTGCCTCTCCTGCAACTGTTTCTGCTCCAAAAAGTACTTCAAGCTGTTATGATCTGTCCTGACTCTGAATCTGCCGCCTACCAAGTACTGCCGGAATTTGGCCAATGCATGCATGATGGCCAACATCTCCTTATCATAGATGGGATAAAGTCTCTCATGTGGAAGGAGCTTCCGGCTCTCGAATGCAATCGGATGACCCTCCTGCATCAAAACTGCTCCAATCCCTTCCCCTGATGCATCGCACTCTAGGATAAAGGGCTGAGTGAAATCGGGCAATGCCAGCACCGGACAACTACTCATCACCTCCTTGAGCTTATCAAAAGCTCGCTGGGCGGTATCCGTCCAACTGAATGCCCCCTTCCTCGTCAGCTCTGTGAGGGGTGCAGCAAGTTGTGAGAAGCCCTTGACGAACTTCCTGTAGTAAGTACAGATACCAATGAACCCTCTACACTCTGTCACATTCCGCGGCTCTGGCCAGTCCCTGATAGCCTGGATCTTCTCGTCATGGACTCGCACTCCGTCCACTCCTATGATGTGTCCCAAATACAACATCTCTGTCAACCCAAACTCACACTTGGAGAGTTTGGCAAAGAACTGCTGCTCCTCCAGAATGCGCAAAACCGTCTCAATGTGCTGGAGGTGCTCCTCCCAGGTCCTGCTGTATATGAGAATATCATCAAAGAAAACCAGCACGAACTTCCTCAGATGATCCCTGAAGATGTGGTTCATGCAAGACTGGAAAGTGGCAGGTGCATTGGTCAGCCCAAATGGCATAACCAGAAACTCAAAGTGCCCATAATGACACCTGAAAGCAGTCTTGGGAATGTCCTGGTCCCTCATGCGTATCTGATGGTACCCGGACCTCAAATCAATCTTTGAGAAGAAACGTGCTCCTCTCAACTCGTCCATCAACTCATCGATCCTGGGAATGGGGTACCGATTCTTCAAAGTCTTCTTGTTCAGTGCCCTGTAATCAATGCACATGCGTAATGTGCCGTCCTTCTTCTTCACCAGCACTACTGAAGAAGCGAAAGGACTGGTGCTGGGTCGAATGTGCCCAAGGGCCAGCAACTCCTGAATGGCCCGCTCTATCTCATCCCGATAGGCCTTGGGATGCCTATATGGGGTGGTGATCACTGCCTGTATCCCCTGCTCCAACTCGATTGTGTGCTCAAACCCCCGATCTGGTGGCTGTCCTGGTGGAATGTCTCCAAAAACTACTGCATACCTGTCGAGGAGAGTCTGTAGATCAGGGTGCACCGCCCTTCCCGTATCTACTATCTCTGAAGCCCGCAACTCGACAGCCCACTCTATATCTCCCCTACGGAATGTCGCATCCATGCTGTGTGCCGATACTGTCTGGGGCGGATATGTGTTCTGTCCTCGGATCTTCTCATGCCTCCCCGTCTTGGGATCATCCCACTCCATTTCCAAGGCCTTCCAATCTGTTGTGACCTTCCCCAGAGTGATAAGCCACTGCACTCCCAATATCACATTGGTGTCCAGAATGTCCACCACAAAGAAGTGATCAGTCAAAGTATAGGTGCCCATCGTCACTGATAACTCTGGTACATATCGAGCACAAGCCATGGTCTGATCCCCTGGAACCAAAACCGAAAACCCATCAAAGCTCTCCGTGGGTATGCCTCTCCGTGCGACCATCTGGGCATCGATGAAATTGTGGGTGGCCCCACTGTCAACTAGAACTGAGACACGTTGTCCCCGCACTGTCCCACGTACGCGCAATGTCAGATACTTGGGGACTCCTCGTAATGCTGCTAGAGCTCCCCCAATAGGTGCAAATGATGCCTCCCCTGCATCGGGTGGTGGAGGTGGTAAAGCACTCTGCGCTGCATAACACTCTCCTGCCTCCTCATCATCCAACTCATCCTCTTCTCCACTGCCCTCGGAGAAGACCTCTATGAAATGCGCCTTCCCTGCTGTGCACTTGTGTCCTGGTGCCCACGGCTCCTGGCAGGTGAAGCACAATCGTTTCCGTCTCAGCTCTCTCCTAGCCTCATCATCATACTGTCCTCGTCCGGGATTCGCCTTGGGAGGCGGAATCCTCATGTCCTTACCCTTAGGCTGGAAAGCCTGTCTCTGGGGATAAGGTGGCCGAGTCCTAGGCAAGACATCTTGTAGGTCACGTGCCCTACTGATAGCATCCTGAAGTGTAGCCGGTTTGTTCGACCGGACTAGACCACGAAGTGGTTCTGACAGCCCCTCTACAAACATCGTAATCAACCGAGCTGCTGATATGTCAGGTACCATCACCGAAACCCTCAAAAAGTCTGAGATGTATGCCTCTGCACTACCTGTCTGTCTGAGCTTGGTCAGCTCGAGGAAAGGCTGATCCGGGTCCTTCTGGTCAAAACGTTTCACCACTCTCCTGGTGAACTCAGCATATGTAGTCACTGCGGAATGCCCCAGTGTTGTCAACCCATGAAACCACCAGTTCTGGGCCTCACCCTCTAGATGTAATGCAACCATCTTAATGGCCTCCCTCTCTGGCATCTGGTTAAGCTGAAAATAGAGGTCTAGTTTCTCCACCCAAGACCTGGCTGTAGTCTTTGGTGACCCATCAAACATCGGCAAATGAAATTTGCTGGCTGCACGGTTACTATCACGGTGGGAGCCACGTCCCTTATTTCGATCATGAGGCTTGCCGCCACATCGGAACTGAATATATTGATTGAAAGGGAAAGCATCCATGAATTCCTGTCCCATGCTTCGCCAATCTGCAAACAGAACTGCATGATGATCGAGACCCCCATCTCTTGATGCCGTTTGCTCCTCTTCCTCTACCGGGAAAGTAGGCATGGTAGGTCGCGTGTCCATGGAATCGACCTTCTGTGCTGTCACAATGGGAATAGCATCCGGTATGCAACTAGACGCTCCCGATCCTTCCCCTACCTGAAAGACCCTAGGGGGTTCTTTCTGCGTCCCTTCTGCAACCTTCTTGGTTACCTCCTGCATGAATGCATCCATCTTTGCATCCATCTTCTCGGTCAACTTCTCAGTCAACTTCGCAAACATGGCCTCCATTGGATTCCTCTGTTCTGCCTCTGAATCAGAATCGCTTCCCCCGAGGAGACGGGGGTGACCCCTAGGTGCCATAGACTGCTAGCACCACAGGCTGAGCCAGATCTAAGCTCTGATACCACTGTAATATCCCCAAAGGGGAATAACCAGTAATAAACAGAAATACACCAATACAGATATAGAAAATATAATACTGAACCAGATCACTGAATCATAGCACATGGAACACCAGAAGCTGAGCCATTTTATTAATCAGAAAGTACATAGAGAGGAGTACAATAAATCAGAGTAAGTGCACCTATTCTTGCCCTAGGCAAGTGGAGACCCTCTCAACAGAAAATGCATTTATATGAGACGGCGTCTACTCAGCCTCTGCTGTTGAAAATGGCTATGATAGTCACTGAGGTGAAGGCCCACGATAAGTTGCCGATCTCCAGCGCAAACCCTCCTGATGAAAAAGCAGTCTACGCTGGTGACGGCGCGAAGCTGAATAGAGCACCGGTCACGAATCCTCCAGGACAAATGAGTCGGCCTGCGGGAAGGCTGAAAATATTGTTGAGCACCGCCCTCTCCCAGTACGCTCATCGGATCGGTGTCCTACAAGTGGATGCATACGAATACTCGGATCGACGGATAAAGCCTCCAAACCAGATCTGCGTCCTTCCCTTCCTGATCTGCGTCCTCCCCTATCGGATCTGCCACCAAACCTTCAGATCTATGCTAGATCTGACAATATCTCTTCAGATCTACAGCCTCTAGGGCTGGATCTGATGTTAACCCTTCAGATCTGGACTAGATCTGCCAATATTTCCTCAGATCTGCAACTCCCCAAGATGAATCTAGGGCTAAACCTCCAGATCTGCAAGATACAAGACTGGATCTGCAAGTGGCTGCTCAGATATACCCTTTCCAAGATTGGATCTAACAATAGGCCTTCAGATCTGCAACCCTTCCCTTCAGAAATGGACAGCGTCCTCCCTTCCAGACTTGACAGCGTCCTCCTCCTCACTGGACAGCGTTCTCCCTTGCCAGAACTGGACTGCGTCCTTCCTAGGACAGCGTCCTCACCTTCCTGAATAAAACTGCGTCCTCTCTCTGGATGAGACAGCGTCCTCTCCTCAATGAACTGCGCAGCCACTAGAGGGCTTATCCTCCTCAGATTTGCTTCAGGAACTGCTGCTGCTCTGCTACTGGAACTGAAAAGTGTACTCAGAACAAACCTTACTAGGGCGGGCACTCGAAGTCCCCCGAAGCTAAGGGTGAAACCAGAAAAACCTTACCAGGGCAGGCACTCGAAGTCCCCCGAGGCTAAGGGTGAGATCTCCAACCGGAGACACTCGTGCACTAAGCAGTGCTGCAGACCGACTAAACAACCGGCGTGCTGAAGCAGACAAAGTCTAGCTATCAATAAGAATATCAAATCATGAATGATCAAATGAGGTGAGAGCCTCTCCTTTTATAACATCAAACTCCCTCCAAAACTTAACTCTCCCTGGATCTGCGCAGTTTACCTTGGGTTAGCCTGATGCCTCCCCCATCATATCCACGTGGACCCCCAAGGCCCCCTCTCTAAGTTACAACATCAATCTACTAGGAAAAAGAACACTTTATTATAAAGTGAGGTGACTAAAGTGAGATGACCCCTCTTATTTCTCACTTTATTTATTATTTCTATCTAAAGCGGCAAAATAAAGCAAAAATGCAATATTCCAATTAGCAAAGCTAATTGGGAATATTACAGGAACTTCGATCTTCCAATCTAGGGCGCGTGAGAGAGAGACACACACACCAAAATTTCGATTTTCCTTCAATCCTTCAACTTGTCCAAACTCACAATCCTTTTGGCTCATTCCTTGACTTCGCACTTTTTCCAATGCAACAGTAGATATTGAATTTCTATGTGAGAGATGATGCTCCAAATGATTTCGATCTCCTTGTATATATAGGCTTGAGGTGAGCTCGAATTCCTTGGGTTGAGACCGACTTGATCACATTAAGGCTGACTTGGTGTGGAGGTTCCCTAATTCATTTTTGACTCAATATTAAACCTTTTTACATGATTCAAAAGCCCAAGATGGGTCAATTTAAATCTGTAATGACTATATAAACTTAGAATAAATCCTAGAAGTCCACAATGGGGAATTTGACCTAAAATAATATGACCCAAGCATGAAACACATGCTTTAATAAGTCATTTAATAATAATATAAATTCTTTTTCTTTATTATTTTGACTCAAGTATAATTTATGAAGACCGAACCTAGTTACAATCTTCAAAACTCCCTCTTAACTAGGGAGGTATTCATAATATACAAGTACAAGGAAGATCTCAACTATGTGAACTATGAAGAATTTTTAGGCACCTTAATGCCATGGATTAGATTCCTGACCAGTGCAATCTATCCAATGGTCTCTCAACAATTTAGGCACCGCAATGCCATGGACCAGATTCCTGACCAAGGCAATCTATCCACGTGGGACTAAGATGGACTAAAGCTTTCGGCCTCTATAGGTACCATCAAGCTTACTTACTAACCATCAACCCAAGGAACTAGTTGCACATCCACCCGATGCCACCCTCCGTACCATACATCAAAACAAAGTGTTGGCCCGATGTCTTTCCAGGCAATGCTTCACTCACAAAGCCTCAACAACTCCCGATCAAACTGATCAGTAACCATCATGCTTATCAAACCTTCAAGAGATTTACCTGTGCAAACACAACCCCAATCAATAATACACTTTCAAATATACATCATTAAAATCAAACCTTCGAAGTCTTGATGTTTCTCTTCAACTTATCTCAGTAGGACTATGAATCTTTGAGAGAAGATTCCTTAACCATTTACTTTCCTACTTCACATGTAGTAACATATCTTTCAGAGTGTATTCTCCAATCAAAAACTATGTTGTGCCTTCCCTCTTAACCAGGGAGATTTCTTCTATCCAGGCTCCCTCTTAATGTAGGGAGATTAACTTCTTCCTTCGATGTTGGAGAAACTTTTATGGCTTCACATCATGCTTAACATATTGTCTTCTCTTATGAGCATTTTCACTAATCTTAAATATGATGTACCTGCACAGCTTAGACAACAAGTACAACCAAATCTATAGAAGCATGAAATTAGTCATAACGAATTTTTTTAGTAGCGGAAGCATTTAGACTTTTACAAACATAATCATCAAGATGCTATACTTCAATACATCTAGCCCTGGTTTGTTACAAACCCTATGTCACATCAACAACTCAATCAAGATGACAAAAGATTAGTTCTGTCATATAGTGATCCCTAGAAATAATTTAAAAGAAAAGAAAAGTATCTAATAACTTTCAGAAGTCATATATTAGACTTCCACTAGGATTTCATGTAAACCCTAGATGAGTTGCAATAACCAAAAACAATTAATCATAGCTTAATCAACAAGAATGGCTTCTACTAGGGTTTGATGTAAACCCTAGATTTTCCATCTATAGATATACATACTAGAGAATTTAACTACTACTAGGGTTGAGCTGCAAAACCCTAGATTTTTTAAGCAACATCATCCTAGAACTTCAAATTTGGACTAGGGCTTTCCAAACCTTAGGACTTATGCCCATTAGTAATTAGGTCAACATACATATCTAGGAGAACATTGTTAAACATGAGCATTTCATATGTCGGGCAATATTAATGCATTAGACATATATCAACCAAGCTAGGGTTTCAACAGAATGGACACACACCCGGGGTTTTATCCCTAGGAGCTTACTATAAAGACAAGAGTGTCGCTTACAGACCCAACCAAACCCTAAGAATTTAGGATTTTAGTTCATGCATAGCAAACCCTTCTTTATCCACACTTCAAGGGTTTGGGATTTCAGACAACACCATTTCAACCCTAACAAGTAAGAGTTTTCATGATCATACCAAGATCCCAAACATGACATCATCATAATAGCGATTACTTCATCAATAGCCCTAATTAGGTTTAGGGTTTCACACATTAATAGCATGCCCTTAGGTTAGGGTTTTCCATAGAACCTTTTTTGGGTTCTTTTACAAAAACAATCAAAGATATAAGGTGGGTAGATTTATCAGATGATGAATCACCCCCAATTAAGAATCTTTAAGATTTAGGAGAGCTAGACACAGCAATTGTTAGTAATGTAGAATGGATATGACAAAGAAAATAACAAAGCTTTATGATCTAAGACATACCTTTGTTTCTTGAAAAACCCTTTTAACTCCAATTCTTTGTCTTGTGATGCCTTCTTTCATACTCCTTGAGCATTTAGTGAGTCATTTCTTATATTAAGGAGTTGTTGTGGGCTCCCTCCAAAGCTTTGAAGGATACCTAAAACTTGTAAAACAAGAAAATGTCTTTTCCAAAAATATGTTAAACCTACAAATAAATATAAAATATACAAACGAAATATCTAAAGCTAAGATCAAAGGGGTTTAGTAGTGTAAGTCCCTTATGTGATTCTCTTCGGGTTTCTCTATTTTGGGAGATGCTTCTTCAGCTACATTTGCATGATCTCTTTCTCTTTTCTTGTTTCTAGGATTGTTGAGACACTCACTTCTATAGTGACCCATTTTACAATGATGGCATTTTATCTTGGTTAGGTCATCCTTCTTTCTTGGCTCCTTCTTCTTGAAGTTTCCCTTGTGATGAGCAATGTAGGCATTTGAAACTTCTTCAATATTGGTTGCTAATGAGATCCTTAGCTCTTCTTGACTGCAGGTAGATGATAGTTCTTCAAAAATGAGTGCTTCTTTCCAGTTGTTGAGACTTGAAGCAAAAGTACTCCAAGAAGGTGGCAACCCTATTAAGGTTGTGATCACAAGTTCCTTGCCTAGTACTATTTCATCAATGGCAAGAAGATCATCTCTTATTCTTGCTATCTTCACAAAGAAGGTGCCCACAGTATCTTCCTTAGTCATCTTAGTAGTCCTTAGTTCATTTGTAAAGCTTGCTACTTTCCCAATGTTCTCAATGGTGAATAGTTTTGACAAGGCTTCATACATTTCTTAAGCATGGTCAATGTTAGATATGTAAGGGACAAGGTTGTCCTTTATGCCATCAACCATTAGAGTCATGGCCACCAATTCCAATTTCCTGTATTTTACCTTATTTGCATCACTGGAGTCTTCTGTGGGCTTCTTTACTTTTCCCTTCACTACATATAATACTTTGTTCTTTTCAAGGAGAGGTCAATCCTCTTTTTCCAAGATCTGTAGTTTGAAGCTCCTTCAAGCTTGTTCTCTCCCTTGATTGTGTTAGACATCTTTCTTGAAGATAGTGAAACTTCTTTACTTAAAGAGCTTCCTCTTATGACCCTCTTATGACCCTCTTATGATTCCTTGATCAATTCCTTGAGACTGCCTTAACTTTCTTTCTTCACCAAAACTCTGATTCCATGTTAGAAAATTAGAAAAGCAGAAAGATTTTCTTGTTCTTAATATTTTACTTGTGATGTTCCTTAGTTCTTATTAGTTTATTATTATCTTCTTTCTTCTTAGTTCATCAAGCAAATATCAAAGTAATAGCACATAGATCAAGGACACCAGATATAGGCCTGCAGCCAGGGAAAAACCCCACTCTAGGGGAAAACTCAGTCAGTAATTCTTCCTTCAATAGTTTACTTGAGACTCTAGACCTTGACTCACATTCCTCCACACCAAGACGACCTTCCTTTTAAATCTGTAATGACTCTATAAACTCAGAATAAATCCTAGAAGTCCACAATGGGGACTTTGACCTAAAAGAATATGACCCAAGCATGAAACCCATGCTTTAATAAGTCATTTAATAATAATATAAATTATTTTTCTTTATTATTTTGAATCAAGAATAATTTATGAAGACTGGACCTAGTTACAATCTTTAACTCTCGTAGCCTACAGCAAGGGTCTATAGTTGAAAGTTGTTATCCTCGAATAAATATTTCTAACGAGGTATCGTACGCACCAAATGGAGATCGTACGCCAAAGTTACGACCCCAGGAAGTCGATGTACCAACTAACCCCAATGGGGCCCACATGATTTTGGCGCTTCATCTCCTAGGGTTAATGTTATTTTTGGACAACTAGGTCCAAACTCCATGTTGTGATGCTCAGATGAAGATGCCAATATTTTTATTGGATTCCTCTTTCGGAGAGGTGCAACATCGATCTAAAGATCATCTTGATCCGGTGAGAAGAACATTTATTTTGAATTAATTCCACTTATGTGCAAGGTCGGCCAGAATTATAATGTAGGCTTGAAGCCCCAACAAATGTGTCACACACCCTCACTGATGGATATATATAGGTCAACGTTGGAGGTCATTTTCACCATCATCTGGTTTTGACCTAGGGTTTCAGCGCAGATTTGACCAATGTTGACTTTGGTCAAAGCATGGTCAAACTGACCCCAAACTCTCCCAAAATTCTGATTTCTACAGTCCGCAATTTTTGGCACAGAAATCGAGGGTGGACGTTGACTTTGACCTGGTTGCGTCGACTTTTGCTGCTGCTGTTTTTGCGTTGACAGTTGACTGGACAACATTGACTTTGGTTGACTTTGGGGTGACTGTTAGAGAGTTGTCCGAGAGGGTTGTGTGACACATTCAGGTTGGCTGACCGTGTAGAGACTTTGCTGGTTGAAGCATCCTGTTGACCATTGTAACGCACCACAACACATATTTTGTTGATCAAGTTAAGTGCATTTTTTGGCTTGTCTTCTGTCGATTTATTGGTATGTTCTATCTGTAGAAATTTCTGAATCCTTAGACTTTATCCAGATATTATTACCGTTAATCTAGTTATGCTCCTCCTACTTAGACAAGTTATTAACTGAATAAATTCAAGTTAAAATTGAAGCAAAACACATAACATATCTCTACCAATCTAGATCTAGAACAAGTTCATGCACACGTAGACAAAGTGACACAGTTATTTCTGGACAAATAGTCCCCAGAAAAACCCAATGCAGGAAAACCGGTCTCTGGCTGCTGGAGGGTTTTATTATTAAAAAATTTCTGAATACAACAAGCCTGGGTTCCAGATCTGGAAAACCCAACAGATAATATACTAGATCTACAGCTCACTGGTTGATCTAGTGCCAAAATAGTGATTGATCCACACCCCCAAAACGGATTTACAGAACTCAACCAAGATTAGGGCCTAGAAACCCCAGCGTTGTCCCTAAAAGCCTCTGTGTCAACCTCTGAAGCCCCTCAAACCCTCAGCGCTGCTCCTGAAGAGACTATGTTACCCCAAACTGGGTGACAAAGTCACTACACTACCCCTCAGGGTCTCTACGTAACCCTCTGAGGGTTTCCTACTGAAAATCACGTTGTTCTTGGAGGGACTGCGTTGTCCTTGCTGTTGTTGCTGCTCTCTTCTTCTGCGTTGTCCTTTAGTTGATCTCTACCTCTTGCGTATTCTAGACCCCGGGATCAGATCATCCCCTTGGCCTAAATTCCCCTCTTTGTAGTTGAAACACTTCTGAGTATTCTTAGCAAACCCTGCTCTAGAATCTCATCTTAGCTTCAGTGCTCTGCCTCTGTGTGTCTTTATAAATGACCCCAAGCCTTTCCTTTATACTTTTCTCGTTGGAAAAACAACGGCCATGATCAGATCTTGAACCAATGGCTAAGATTAAAAGAAATCTTGATCCGTGTGAATTAAGACAATTTCATCACATGTTTAATTAAATTCACTTTAATTATTTAAGTTCCCTAAGTTTTAACTTAGGAAATACATTAAAATAATTAATTAATTTAATATCTCCTAAACCAGATGAAATTTCCCAAATCAATTTCTGGGTCTTGTAGATCAGTGTACTGTAGTCCTTCCTCAAAATTTGGGACCTAGAGCACAAATGATGCTACCCTAAATACACAAAATCTCAACACTCCCTCTTAGCATCAAGGGTATGCTCTAGCAATACATCACAGTATGCATTACATGACTTTGAGTACTAGTTCTATGCTACTGAAGCTTGGCCTACTTCCACTCAACTCTGCACTGCTGCTGCCATTCTATACTACTGCCCATGACTCTGCCACTGCCACTACAACTCCCTCTCGAAATGTTGCATCTGTGTTGCTCATAGCACTGCCACCACTGATCTGTTGCACTGCAACTTCAATTGTTGAGAGAAACAACTGAATCTCCTGCCCAATCTTTGACAAACAAGACTGATGGGCTGCCTCCTCATCACTGAAACTCCATAGGCTACAGATCTGTGCTGGCATCTAAAGAACGATGCATAGCTACAGCTCTACCTGCGTAATCAGACACCCACTGCATTACTGAAGTCACATCAGCCCCTTGTGCTGAAATCTATCACGTTACAGCTGCATTGCGCTGTCCCTCTGATGCTTCCTACGCTGCTACAGCTCTGCATTGTGTAAGCAACTCTGCTCTATGCTGCTGAAGTCACATCAACCTCTGCGCTGCTACTGCTTCTACGTTGTTGCTGCCATGCTCTGTGTTGCTCCTTCCAGTCTTCAAATCTGTCTCTACCTGCTTCATCTGTGATCTATGCACCCATTGCTCCACTTGTCCCGCTACTGTCTTAAGGCTGTCATAGCTAGCATGTGATTAGAGAGATGAGCTACTCAAGGATCCAGCCTTACTTCTATGTAGCTCCTCTACATAACCATGTCACCCCACCTCCGTGGTTCATGAGCACTCATGGCTGCATCATCTTCTGACCCATCATCTGCCACAACTACTTTGGAAGAAGATGCTTCCTTGTGCTTTTTCTTCTGAGGACAATGGCTGACAAAATGTCCCATTTCACCGCACTGGAAGCACTTGATCTTTGAGAGATCCTTCTTCTTCTTTGGTTGCTTCTTCGATGCCAGGGCTGCATCTTCCTCATCTTCCTTCTTCACTTTGCTCAATCTTGGGTTGTGCTGCCTCTTGGTGATCTGTGGAGTTCTTCTTAACGCAGAATTGACCACAAGTTGTCCCAATCTGGGAGGTCTGCTCTGCCCAAGATAATTTGGACAAAGGTTTCCCACTCATCTATGACTGCATTGAGGGCAGTCCTGACTATCACAGCATCATCCACCGTTGCACCCATTGTAGTCAGCTGATCTCTGATTGACTGCAATCTGAAGAGAAAATGCTCCATGTCTTCTCCCTTGGTCATCATGAATGACCTCATCTGAGTCTCCAACAACATTTTTCTTTGGATAGACTTTCCCTCATATAAGGAAGTCAAGGCCTTCCACATCTCGTTATCTGTCTTCTTCTCAGCTACGTGTGGTACAATATGGTCCTTGATACCATCCATAATCAGCCGCTTGGAATGCCCAGCAACCTCCTTATGCTTCCGAAGGAGACCCGGATCTGTCGGTGTGGCCAAAGTGTGCTCTGCATGGTCTCTAAGATTGTATGCCTCAAGGACTATCAGGATCCTTGCCTTCCAAACTGAAAATTTTGATGGGCCATCCAGCCTATCCTGATCACGAAATCCATGAGGATCCATCTGCTCAGAATGTGTCGGAACTTCCTTTTCTGTTTGCTAGAGAAATGGATCTAAGGCCCTTGGTGAAACAGGCACCTTCTGCTCCCTCTGACAGATGATTTCCCTCCTTGGAAATATACCAAATCAACTATGATTCAGCTTCTTCTTTGATCTTCTGATCAAACTGCAAGTTTCATTTGGCAAGGAACTCTCTGAGAAGTTGATCTCCTCCCGCTCTTTGTCACTTGTGCTAAGGCTAAAAAAATCTGAAAACTTCATAATTTTAACACCACCAGCTCTTTCTGAATTTCCGCAGCTTTTCTGCAGTGTTTTTTGGATTTGACAGATTCTGATCTGAATCACACTAGCTAGCTTCAGACCAATCAGCACCGTTTCTAAGCTGCCTTTGCGCAGTAATTGTGTGGGCTTTCTAGGACACAGCGTTAGACAACGTCACCCTTCCCTCTGCGTGAATCTGCCTCTGAAAAGTGCGATGTCCCTTCAAATATGCGTTTTTGCTGCTTCCTGCAACTAGAACCTTCAGTTTCTTCTACTAGTAACCCTCCTAGATCTACAATTGCTCTAATACCATGTAGAAATTACTGAATCCTTAGACTTTATGTAGAAATTATTACTGTTAATCTAGTTATGCTCCTCCTACTTAGACAAGTTATTAACTGAATAAATTCAAGTTAAAATCGAAGAAAAACACATCACAGATCTTTACCAATCCAGATCTAAAACAAGTTCATGCACACATAGACAAAGTGACACAGTTATTTCTGGACAAATAGTCCTCGGAAAAACCCAATGCGGGAAAACTGGTCTCTGGTTGCTGGAGGGTTTTATTATTAAGAATTTTCTGAATACAACAAGCCTGGGTTCCAGATCTGGAAAACCCGACAGAGAATATACTAGATCTACAGCTCACTGGCTGATGTAGGGCCAAAATAGTGACTAATCCACACCCTAAAACTAGATTTACAGAACTCAGCCAAGATTAGAGCCTAGAAACCCTAGCGTTGTCCCTGAAAGCCTCTGCGTCAACCTCTAAAGCCCCTCAAAACCTTAGTGCTACTCCGAAAGAGACTGTGTTACCCCAGACTGGGTGACACAGTCACTACGCTGTCCCTTAGGGTCTCTACGTAACCCTCTGAGGGTTTCCTGCTGAAAAACACGTTGTCCTTGGAGGGACTACGCTGTCCTTGTTGTTGTTGCTGCTCTCTTCTTCTGCACTATCCTTGAGCTGATCTCTACCTCTTGTGTATTCTAGACACCGAGATCAAATCATCCCCTTGGCCTAAATTACCCTCTATGCAGCTGAAACACTTCTGAGTATTCTTATCAAACCTTGCCCTAGAATCTTAGCCTAGCTTCAGTGCTCTGCCTCTGTGTGTCTTTACAAATGACCCCAAGCCTTTCCTTTATAGTTTTCTCGTTGGGAAACCAATGGCCATGATCAGATCTTGAATCAACAGCTAAGATTAAAAGAAAGCTTGATCCATGTGACTTAAGACAATTTCATCACATGTTTAATTAAATTCACTTTAATTATTTAAGTTCCCTAAGTTTTAGCTTAGCAAATATATTAAAATAATTAATTAATTTAATATCTCCTAAACCAGATGAAATTTCCCAAATCAATTTTTGGGTCTTGTAGATCAAGTGTACTCTAGTCCTTCCTCAAAATTTGGGACCTAGAGCACAACTGATGCTACCCCAAATACACAAAATCTTAACACTCCCTCTTAGCATCAAGGGTGTTCTCAAGCAATACATCACACTATGCATTACATGACTTTGAGTACTAGTTCTGTGCTGCTGAAGCTTGGCCTGCTACCACTCAACTCTGCACTGTTGCTGCCATTCTATACTGCTGCCCATGACTCTGCCACTGCCACTGCAACCATTGTACTACAACACCCTCTCAAAATGCTGCATCTGTGTTGCTCATAGCACTGCCACTATTGATCTGCTGCACTGCAACTTCAGTTGTTGAGAGAAACAAATGAATCTCCTGCCCAATCTTTGACAAACAAGTCTGATGGGCTACATCCTCATCACTGAAGCTCCATAGGCTATAGATTTGTGCTGGCATCTAAAGAACGACGCACAACTACTGCTCTGCCTGCGTAATTAGACTCCCACTGCACTACTGAAGTCACATCAACCCCTTGTGCTAAAATCTATCACGTTGCTGCTACACTGCATTGTCCCTCTAAAGCTTCCTATGCTGCTGCAGCTCTGCTCTGCGTTGTTGAAGTCACATCAGCCTCTGCGCTACTACTTCTTCTACGTTGTTGCTGCCTTGCTCTGCGCTGCTCCTTCCAGTCTTCAAATCTGTCTCTACCTGCTTCATCTGTGATCTATGCACCCATTGCTCCACTTGTCCCGCTACTATCTTAAGGTTGGCATAGCTCGCATGTGATCCACGAGATGTGCTGCTCAAGGATCCCGCCTTCCTTCTATGTAGCTCCTCTACATATCCATGTCACCCCACCTCCGTGGTTCATGAGCACTCATGGCTACACCATCTTCTGACCCATCATCTGCCACGGCTGCTTTGGAATAAGATGCTTCCTTGTCCTTTTTCTTTTGAGGACAATGGCTGGCAAAATGTCCCATTTCACCGCACTGGAAGCACTTTATCTTTAAGAGATCCTTCTTCTTCTTTGGTTGCTTCTTCGATGCCAAGGCTGCATCTTCCTCATCTTCCTTCTTCACTTTGCTCAATCCTGGGTTGTGTTGCCTCTTGGTGAATCTGCAGAGTTCTTGACGCAGAATTGCCCACAAGTTGTCCCAATTTGGGAGGTCTACTCTGCTCAAAATACTTTGGACAAGGGTTTCCCACTCATCTGTGACTGCATTGAGGGCAGTCCTGACTATCACAACATCATCCACTGTTGCACCTGTTGCAGTCAGCTGATCTCTGATTGACTGCAATCTGAAGAGAAAATGTTCCATGTCTTCTCCCTTGGTCATCATGAATGACCTCATCTGAGTCTCCAATAGCATTTTTCTTTGGACAAACTTTCCCTCATATAGGGAAGTCAAGGCCTTCCACATCTCGTTATTTGTCTTCTTCTCAGCTACGTGTGGTACAATATGGTCTTTGATACCATCCATAATCAGCCGCTTGGCATGCCTAGCAGCCTCCTTATGCTTTCGAAGGAGATCCGGATCTGTCGGTGTGACCAGAGTTTGCTCTACATGGTCTCTAAGATTGTATGCCTCAAGGACTATCAAGATCCTTGCCTTCCAAACTGAAAAGTTTGAGAGGCCATCCTGCCTATCCTGATCATGCGGTCCTTGAGGAGCCATCTGCTCAGAATGTGTCGGAACTTCCTTTTCTCTTTGCTAGAGAAATGGATCTAAGGCCCTTGGTGAAACAAGCACCTTCTGCTCCCTCTGACAGCTGATTTCCCTCCTTGGAAATTACCAAATCAACTATGATTCAGCTTTTTCTTTGATCCTCTGATCAAACTGCAAGTTTCCTTTGGCAAGAAACTCTCTGAGAAGTTGATCTCCTCCCACTCTTTGTCACTTGTGCTAAGGCTAAAAAAATCTGAAAACTTTAGAATTTTAACCCCACCATCTCTTTCTGAATTCTACATCTTTTCTGCAGTCTTTTCTGCATCTGACAGGTTCAGATCTAAATCACACTGGCTGGCTTCAGACCAATCCAATGCTGTTTATGAGCTGCCTCTGCGCAGTAATTGCATGGGCTTGCTAGGATGCAGCGTTAGACAGCGTCACCCTTCCCTCGACGTGAATCTGCCTCTGAAAACTACATTGTCCCTTTAGACTGTGTTTCTGCTGCTTTTCCAACTACTTCCTACAGCTAGAACCTTCAGTTTCTTCTGCTAGTGACCCTCCTAGATCTATAATTGCTCTGATACCATGTAGAAATTTCTAAATCCTTACACTTTATGCAGAAATTATTACTGTTAATCTAGTTATGCTCCTCCTACTTAAACAGGTTATTAACTAAATAAATTCAAGTTAAAATCGAAGCAAAACACATAACAGATCTCTACCAATCCAGATCTAGAACAAGTTCATGCACACATAGACAAAGTGGCACAGCTATTTCTGGACAAATAGTCCCCAGAAAAAACCAATGCAGGAAAACCAGTCTCTGGCTACTGGAGGGTTTTATTATTAATAATTTTCTGAATACAAGAAGCCTGGGTTCTAGATCTGGAAAACCCGACAGAGAATATACTAGATCTACAGCACACTGGCTAATATAGGGCCAAAATAGTGACTGATCCACACCCTCAAACGGGATTTACAGAACTCAGCCAAGATTAGGACCTAGAAACCCCAACGTTGTCCCTGAAAGCCTCTGCATCAACCTCTGAAGCCCCTCAAACCCTCAGCACTGCTCCGAAAGAGACTCTGTTACCCCAGACTGGTTGATGCAGTCACTATGTTGCCCCTTAGAGTCTTTGTGTAACCCTCTGAGGGTTGCCTGCTGAAAATAATGTTGTCCTTGGAGGGACTGCGTTGTCCTTGCTGCTTCTGTTGCTCTCTTCTTCTGCGTTGTTCTTGAGCTGATCTCTGCCTCTTGTGTATTCTAGACCCCGGGATCAGATCATCCCCTTGGCCTAAATTCCCCTCTCAGCAGCTGAAACACTTCTAAGTATTCAGTGCTCTGCCTCTGTGTGTCTTTACAAATGACCCCAAGCCTTTCCTTTATACTCTTCTCGTTGGGAAACCAACGGCCATGATCAGATCTTGAATCAATGGCTAAGATTAAAAGAAAGCTTGATCCGTGTGACTTAAGACAACTTCATCACATGTTTAATTAAATTCACATTAATTATTTAAGTTACCTAAGTTTTAACTTAGGAAATACATTAAAATAATTAATTAATTTAATATCTCCTAAACCAAATGAAATTTCCCAAATCAATTTCTGGATCTTGTAGTTCAAGTGTACTCTAGTCCTTCCTCAAAATTTGGGACCTAGAGCACAACTGATGCTACCCCAAATACACAAAATCTCAACAGCATAGATCACAGATGAAGCAAAGGTAGAGGCAGACCTGAAGACTCAGAGGAGCAGCTGCAGTGTAGAAGCAGCAAAAATGCAGAGGCTAATGTGACTTCAGCAGCGCAGAGCAGACTTGCTTACATAGTGCAGAGTTGCAGCAGCGCAGAAAGCTTGAGAGGGATAGCGCAGTGCAGCAGCAGTATGATAGATTTCAGCACAAGGGGCTGATGTGACTTCAGTAGTGTAGAGGGAGTCTGATTACGCAGCCAGAGATGTAGTTGTGCATCGTTCTTTAGATGCCATCACAGATCTGTAACCTATGGAGCTTCATTGATAAGGATGCAACCCATCTGACTTGTCTGTCAAAGATTGGGTAGGAGATTCAGTTGTTTCTCTCAACAACTAAAGTTGCGGTGCAGCAGATCAGCAGTGGCAGTGCTATGAGCAACACAAATGCAGCATATTGAGAGGGACTTGCAGTACAGAGATTGCAGTGGCAGTGGCAGATTCATGAGCAGCAGTACAGAATGGCAGCAGCAGCGCAAAGTTGAGTGGCAGCAGGCCAAGCTTCAGTAGCATAGAACTAGTGGCCAAAATCATGTAATGCATAAGTGTGATGTATTGCTAGAGCACACCCTTGATGCTAAGAGAGAGTGTTGAGATTTTGTGTATTTGGAGTAGCATCAGTTGTGCTCTAGGTCCCAAATTTTGAGGAAGGACTAGAGTACACTTGATCTACAAGACCCAAAAATTGATTTGGGAAATTTCATCTGGTTTACGAAATATTAAATTAATTAATTATTTTAATGTATTTCCTAATTTAAAACTTAGGGAACTTAAATAATTAGAGTGAATTTAATTAAACATGTGATGAAATTATCCCAAGTCACACAGATCAAACTTTCTTTTAATCTTAGCCATTGATTCAAGATCTGATCATGGCCGTTAGTTTCCCAATGAGAAAAGTATAAACGAAAGGCTTGGGGTCATTTGTAAAAACACACAGAGGCATGTTGAGATTTTGTGTATTTGGGGTAGCATCAGTTGTGCTCTAGCTCTCAAACTTTGTGGAGGGACTAGAGTACACTGGATCTACAAGACCCATAAATGGATTTGGGAAATTTCATCTGGTTTAGGAGATATTAAATTAATTAATTATTTTAATGTATTTCCTAAGTTAAAACTTAGGGAAATAAAATAATTAAAGTGAATTTAATTACACATATGATGAAATTATCTTAAGTCACACGGATCAAGCTTTCTTTTAATCTTAGCCATTGATTAAAGATTTAATCTTGGTCGTTGATTTGTCAACGAGAAAAGTATAAAGGAAAGGCTTGGGGTCATTTGTACAACACGCATGGAGGCAGAGCACTGAAGCTAAGCTGAGATTCTAGGGCGGGGTTGCTAAGAATTCTCAGTAAGTGTTTCAGTTATAGAGAGGGGAATTTAGACCAAGGGGATTATCTAATCCCGGGGTCTAGAATACACAAGAAGCAGAGAAGAGATCAGCAAGGAAAACGCAGAGAAAGGCAGCAGCGGCAGCAACAGACGGCAGCAGCAGCAGCAGTGTCTTTTAGGGGCAGTGCTGGGGTTTCTAGGCCTAGATTTGGCTAAGTTCTGTAAATCCCGTTTGAGGGTGTGGATCCATCAGTGTTTTTGGTCTTAAATCAACCAGGAGTTGCAGATCTAGAGTTTTCTCTGTAGGTTTTTCCAGATCTGGAAACAAGAGTTGTGTATTCAGGAATATTCTTAATAATAGAACCCTCTAGCAGCCAGAGACCGGTTTTCCCACATTGGGTTTTTCCGGGGACAGTTTGTCCAGAAATAACTCACTGTGTCTATGTGTGCTTATGCTTATTCTAGATCTGAATTGGTAGAGATCTATTATGTGTTTTTCTTTGATGTTAACTCGAATTTATTCAGTTAATAACTAGTATAAGTAGGAGAAGCTTACCCAGATTAACAGTAACAATTTATGCATAAGAATTAAGATTCAGAAATTTCCACATGGTATCGGAGCAATTGCAGATTTGAAGGGGCACCGCAGTTGACAGGAAGGGAAAATCTGACATGAACCAAGGGAAGGGTTCATGCAACCAAAAGGACTCACACAGTCCTCTAGAGCATGCAGAAATGCAGAGGGAACATGACATGAAAGTGCTGGCATCCAGACTAGAGGAGGATCTTGCATGTGTGTCAAGCACAGCTCCTCCTGATGTTTGGTATATTGACAGTGGAGCATCTGCTCACATGACGAGGGTTCGATAATGTTTTTCGAGCTATCAAGAGGAGCAGATGAATTTCCAAATAACTATGGGAAACAAAGGAAAATGTACCCCCATCGGGAGAGGTACCGTAACTTTTCAAACGGAAGATGGCCACAAGATTCGAGCCACGAATGTTCTGCATGTACAAGGGTTGGGGATGAACTTACTCTCGGTGTCTCAACTTCACAACAAGGGCTATGATGTATCCTTTATTCAAGACAAAGTATATGTCAAACATCCTAACTGGAGTAAAAAGGCGCAAATTGGAGTAAGGAGTCACACGCTGCATAAGCTTCAGCTTGAATCTCCGGTGGCCCTGATCGACAATACAGACTACAAAGATCTGAATGAGTTATGGCACAAAAGGATGGGGCATCTACATCATGGAGCCTTAGGGATTCTCAAAACACTGTCATAGGGGTTCCTGAACTCAGCACAAAGAAAGACGATGTTTGCAGAGGATGCGTACTAGGGAAGTATGCTAAAGCAGTGTTTCCATGAAGCAACAATGGAGCCAAAGGTGTATTAGATTTAATACACTCTGACATTTGCGGTCCGATATCTACAACAGCTCTCAGTGGGGCAAAATATTTTGCCACCTTCATTGATGATTATTCCAGGAAAACTTGGATCTATTTTCTGAAGACCAAAGATGAAGTCTTTAATTGGTTTAAAAATTTCAAAGCATTGGTGGAGAACTCTACAGAAAAGAAGATCAAGAAGTTAAGGTCAGATAACGGTGGAGAATATATGGATAAAGACTTCACAAATTTATGTGCGCAGGAAGGCATCAAGAGAGTGAAAAGCTCCCTACAATCCAGAACAAAATGGAGTTGCAGAACGGAAGAATCGGACCATAATAGAAGCTGCAAGAGCAATGTTGTATGACCAGGAAATTCCCAAATTCTTATGGGCAGAGGCCTACAACATAGCAGTCTATATTCAGAACAGAGTTCCAAATAGGGCTTTGGGGTAGGTGACTCTCGAAAGTGTGTTCACAAGTAGCAAGCCTAAAGTGAGCCACATCAGGATATTCGACAGCGTAGCATATTGCCATGTTCCAAACGAAAAGAGGAAAAACTAGATCAAACTGCAAATAAGGGTTTTCTGATGGGCTACAGTGAGAATGCGAAGGCATACCGTCTCTATATTCCAGAGAGCAGGAAGGTCGTGCTAAGAAGGGATGTAAAATTCCTTGAAGAAAGAGCCTTTAGGAAATCTCGAGAGATGGCCACAGATATGCAGATTGAGGAAGGTCCACTGGTACAGCCTCAACGACCTCTGGAGGAGAGGTCCAGTGCCTCTCCTAGGCACAATTGTTCTGAAGGAAGCTCCTCCGATGAAGAACGAGAGGAAGAACAAGTGAGACCACCCACCACTGATGGGAGACCGAGCAGAGAACTCCAACAGATTCTTAGAGATGCAAAAGGATCTGTTGGAACACCTAGAGAAGGGAAGAGGAAAAGGAAACAACTTGACAGATATCAGGCACTGGTAGCTCAGGTTGGAGAGCCCTCTACCTTTCGGGAAGCAACTCAGCATCATGTATGGGTAGATGCCATGGTGGAGTATAACTCCATCATGACAAATGATGTCTGGGAAGTAGTCCCTAGACCACAGGACAGATCTGTTGTAAGATCCAGGTGGATCTACAAGATCAAATATGCTGCAGATGGTAGCATAGAGAAATTCAAAGCAAGATTTGTAGCAAAGGGATATGCCCAGAAAGAAGGCATTGACTATGAAGAAACCTTTGCTCCTGTAGCACGGTACACTTCTATCAGATCCATCATCTCTTTGGCAGTACAGATGGGATGGGAGATTCACCAGATGGATGTCAAGACTACGTTCTTGAACAGTGTGATAGAGGAGGAAGTGTACATAGAGCAGCCAGAGGGCTTCAAGACACATGAGCAGAAGACTCATGTTTGCAGACTTAAGAAAGCCTTGTATGGCTTGAAACAAGCCCCCAAGGCATGGTATGGTCGGATTGATGGCTACTTGCAGAAGATGGGGTTCGTCAAGAATGACGCAGATCCCAACTTATACTACTTGAGAGTAGGAGATGAGCCACTTATTCTTGTTTTGTATGTGGATGACTTGTTTTTCACTGGGTCATCCAAGCTCATCATGGACTGTAAGGAGAATTTTGCAACAGAATTTGACATGAAGGACCTGGGATGGATGCACTATTTTCTTGGGTTAGAAGTTTGGCAGCATGAAGGGGAAATCTTCCTAGGGCAAGGAAGATACATGATAGAGATTCTGAAAATATTCCAGATGGAAGACTGTAGACCCATGGCCACGCCAATGATCACTAACAGGAAGAAGATAGACACATCAAAGGATGATGAGGTTGATCCCTCTTTATACAGACAGCTCATTGGGTCATTGATGTATCTGGTCAATACAAGACCAGACATCTGCTATGCAGTGAATACCCTCAGTCAGTTCATGGTGGAACCAAGGAGGGCTCACTGGGTAGCAACTAAACATATTCTCAGATACTTGAGAGGGACAGTTGAGTATGGGCTAAAGTACACGAAGGAAAATAAAATTCAGTTAAGTGGGTTCACAGATGCAAACTGGGCTCGAAGCACAGTGGATCGGAAAAGTACTAGCGAGTACTGTTTCAGTCTCAAATCAGGAATGACCTCCTGGTGTAGCAAGAAACAAAAGTCCGTAGCACTGAGCTCAGCCGAGGCAGAGTACATGGCAGCAAGCATGGCTTCGTGTGAGGCCATATGGCTCTGCAAATTAATTTTGAACCTACTTAAGAAACGAATAGAGCCGACCAAGATAATGTGTGATAATCAAAGTTGCATCAAGCTCTCTGAGAATCTTGTGTTTCATGACCGATCGAAGCACATTCACATTCGGTGTCACTTTATCCGAGACTATGTTCAAAAGGGAGCAGTACAGTTACAATACACTCCTACAGGTGAACAAGTAGCATATATTCTCACAAAGGCTCTGAATAAGGTTAAGTTCATTTACTTCAGAGAGAACATGGGAATGATCGAGAACCCCTTCCACTAGAGGAAAGGGTGGTCTTCCGAAGAAGAGGGAGATGCAGTACAGTGGTTGCAGTGGCAATGGCAAAGTCATGGGCAGCAGTACAGAATGGCAACAGTAGTGCAGAGTTGAGTGGTAGGAGGCCAAGCTTCAAGCACAGAACCAGTGCCCAAAATCATGTAATGCATGAGTGTGATGTATTGCTAGAGCACACCCTTGATGCTAAGAGGGAGTGTTGAGATTTTGTGTATTTGGGGTAGCATCAGTTGTGCTCTAGCTCCCGAACTTTGTGGAGGGACTAGAGTACACTTGATCTACAAGACCCAGAAATTGATTTGGGAAATTTCATCTGGTTTAGGAGATATTAAATTAATTAATTATTTTAATGTATTTCCTTTCCTAAGTTAAACCTTAGGAAAATAAAATAATTAAAGTGAATTTAATTAAACATATGTGATATTATCTTAAGTCACACGTGTCAAGCTTTCTTTTAATCTTAGCCATTGTCAACGAGAAAAGTATAAAGGAAAGGCTTGGGGTCATTTGTAAAACACACATGGAGGCAGAGCACTGAAGCTAAGCTGAGATTCTAGGGCGAGGTTGCTAAGAATTCTCAGAAGTGTTTCAATTGCAGAAGGGGGAATTTAGACCAAGGGGATGATCTGATCCCAGGGTCTAGAATACACAAGAAGCAGAGAAGAGATCAGCAAGGACAGCATAGAGAATGGCAGCAGCGGCAGCAGCAGCGGTGTCTTTCAGGGGCAGTGCTGGGGTTTCTAGGCCTAGATCTGGCTGAGTTCTGTAAATCCCGTTTGAGGGTGTGGATCAATCAGTGTTTTTGGTCTTAGATCAGCCAGGAGCTGCAGATCTAGAGTTTTCTCTGTAGGTTTTTCCAGATCTGGAAACTAGAGTTGTGTATTCAAAAATATTCTTAATAATAGAACCCTCCAGCAGCCAAAGACCAGTTTCCCACATTAGGTTTTTCTGGGGACAGTTTTTCCAGAAATAACTGTCACTGTGTCTATGAGTGCATATGCTTATTCTAGATCTGAATTGGTAGAGATCTGTTATGTGTTTTGCTTTGATGTTAACTTGAATTTATTCAGTTAATAACTTGTACAAGTAGGAGAAGCTTAACCAGATTAACAATAATAATTTCTACATAAGAATTAAGATTCAGAAATTTCTACATGCTATCGGAGCAATTGCAGATCTAAAGGG
>JAXQQM020075694.1:0-13730 GCA_034641835.2 Pinus albicaulis
TACGTTTGGTCTCAATCTAGACTCCTATATAAAAGGCTCATTTAATTGTCAACCAGGGTTGGTAAACTGCTGAAGTGAAGTGTACTATATGTACCTAGGTGTTTGTTTCTTAATGTGTTGTGTGTAGTATTTTATGATGTTTTTGGTCTTTTGTGATGATTTCTGATGTTTTTGATCTTTTGGTGGTTTTATGTTCACAAGGAAAATGACTAGAAAGCTAATGGAAGGAAGCTAATGATTAGAAACAGAGTGAAACCTAATTGGTTGATGACAAATGACAAATGCAATTGCAAACACTGAAGCAGAATCAAATCTAAACTATGACTAAGAAAAAACAGAGCTTGATAATGAATTCTAAGGAAATGATTAAAAACATAAACTCAACTTGAGAAATGATCAACTAAACATGCAAATCCTCCTAACTAAACAGTTTAAACAACTAACTTATAATGATGCAACATTTTGTCCTTAATTAGAGATTTGTTGAAGTATGTTTGGAGTAAAACATTGATACCATTATAAGATCTTCTACTCTAAATCTAATTCCTAACTCTATTCTGCAACTCAGTTTTATAGCACTACACTTCACTCAAAGGTTATAGATTTTTGAAATAGTCTATTGAGGAAAATGTTTGTTTGTAAGATGATAAGGAAGTTGCAGAAGTACTCCAGGCCTTAAAATGATATGGTCTTCTGTTCATATGGTTATGAATCAATTATGGATTTTAGAACAAGAAGAGATTTGTGAATAATGAAGGTTGTTTTTTTAAATTTAACAACTGAAGTAATCTAGTATGCAGTGAATGACAACTGAATATGGAGTGCAAATGTAATGAGTTGAACTACAACCAAACCTAAAATGTCACTAGCCTAAAACAGTGTTAAACTACAAGTCATTATCAAACTTAAAGCAAAACAACTGAACATGAGTGAAGTGCAATTAAACTCCGGAGCATCCTAACTAAGCTATCATGCATTATTATATGGAATTATACAGTCTGTTTGTCCATCATGATTGGTATTTTGGAAGAGTTCCTTCTTTTGGAAGAGTTTTTAGAACAATCCTGACTGTGTAATTGAGTGCAAATGCAAACATAAAGACTGAAAGCAATGAAAAACTAAGATATCATAGCCATCTCCTACCCATCATTATGATATTTTGGACAAGCGTTTAAGAGCAAGAACAACTATGGTACTTAGTGAAAACACACAACTAAAACGTTCAAGATCACAATCATGCTTAAGACAGTATAAAGATTTCTTGGAAGAGTTTCTTCTTGTGGAAGAGTGCTAAGTATAAGTATAACTGTGATGGTGAATAAAAGAGACTACAATTAAACCCTACAATACTATAGCCATTTCCCATTCATCATTATAATCTTTTGGAAGAGCTTCTTCTTTTGGAAGAGTTTTTAGAATGAGTATAACCACGGTAGCTAATGAAAACAACTACTAATTCAAATTCAAAAACGTAAAGGCGGCTAGAATACTTATCTAAATTACACAAATAAATCCGTGCAAGAGGCAGGGGCCCTCTACCACCTGACGGAATCTAACTCCAAATCAAATCAACGCTTTCAAAACAACACTGTCTGCTTCATTAAAAGTGAAATAACTTGAACAGAGCACTCTGCGTCTTCAGAAATGTAGCACATAATCTAAGCAAAATCTAGAACAAAATCTAGCCTAGCTCTCGGTTTCCAAGTGTTTATATAAAAAATGCACATAACAAGACTTGCAACAATTTCAGGATTATTGTCTTTCCTTATCGAAATTACATTAGGACTCTTGGAGTGGCTACGTAAAAAGGAAAAAGACATCTGGACTGAGACAGTCCTAATAGAAGTCTGCCTTCTTAAATGTGTTCCCACGTTCCAAAACCATACCCAGAATTCGTTTCTTCCTTCATGGTGAGCAACGAACCATGTAGACATGACGTGGAATATGCCCATATGCGGTTTTTCTTGAGACGCCACCTAGAACATACTCAAACGTGAAGACAGCTGCAGAATCGTTGGTTAGCTACGGAATGTCTGCATTCTACAGCTAGTTCCGGTCAAAATGCTTTACAATGGCAAAAATCACAAAACTTAGCAAGTCAGTCATATAAATCATTCTAAAAGTAATTTTAACTAAATTCATTGATCAATTGGGTCTAGGATAGCAATGGACAAAGGAAAATGAGGTAAAGTGGAATGAAAGAAAGCACAATTTTGAGGCTCAACATACCCCCACTGCTGTCTCTTTGCATGTCCTCATGCAAATTATCCTATGAACTCAGAGGCTTTTGCAAGAACATCTAATCTTCTCCTTCTCCTTTGTCTGGAAGCTAAATATCTTCTGGGTTTTCTGATAACAAGTTTGAACCTTAGGTTGGTAAGTGCCCTGATTAGCTTTTTGTTCCTCTTCTTCAACTTGTCATTGGTCTTTTCCACTTTGTCTATATGTAAGGATAAGGTTGAGTTCATATCAGTTTTGAGCTTGACTTGATCCTTGAGAATTTCATTCTCATTTTTGATGTGTCTATTAAGTATTTCCAACTCATATCTATCCCTTCTTAATACATCCATTTCAGACAGTGGAGGACTAGGGGTTCTCTCCTTACTCTCTGAAGCTCTCTTTTCCAAAGTTTCCACATAGTCATAAATTTCTTGTTGAGCAGGGTCAATTTCAGGGGTTCCTTCATTAAAATCCTCTTCAACATATTCTTAAATGGATGTTTCTTCATCTTCTATATTAATCACCCCTGTTTGTTTGATTTGAGTTTTCCTTAGTTTTCCCTTTAATATATGGATTCTTCTAGGCTGAGAAGATCCCTCTCCTTTCTCCATGACATATTTCCTGATTACCTTTTCTTCCTTAAGCTGTCTCTTGATTTGAGTCAACTTCTCCGAAATGATTTCCTCACTACTTTCTTGGACTGTTTTATCAGTTTCAACTTTTGAAGTCCTCCATTTCTTGCTTCTCTTTGTAGGCTGTGGTTCAGGTGAGGGCTCTTTTGGCTCTTCAAAATGATTTCTTGTCAAGAAATTGTCCCATGTATCATTTGTTTTGGTTAAATGATGTTCAAACAAAATTTTAACCAAACCATGATGATATAAAGTTGTCTCTAAAAATTGAACCCTTCTTTGAACACAGGAAGCCATCTTTTTCAAGCTTTGAAGCAAGAAATAGGGTAGGTTTAAGTCTTCCCCCAAAAAATGCATTATCAGTCTAATGTGGTAGACATAAAATGTGCCATATCTACCCTCACATGTAATAAATTTTTGCAGAATAAGTAGTATGTTTCTCCATTTATTTTTCAATGCAGAACTTGGAATTCCTTTCTTAAATACAGTGACATCCATACCTGGTGATTTTAGAATTTGCTTCCAGGATTCATTGTGGAATTCTCTGTTTTTGAGCCATCTCTCTCCATTTCTAAGCAACCCTGTAGCTTCTGCAATGAAAACTTCAGTGACAGTAAATTTGACATCCCCCACTTCAACTTCAGCTCCTTGAAATGATCTTGCAAATGTTTTAGTGACTTCTTTGTGGAAGCCATTAAATTTCTCCAAAAATTGAAGCCATCCTATCTGTTGCAACATTTCTTTGCATTGAGGGTAGCCTTCTAAGTATTTTGAACCCACTGGTTCAGTTCTTACTATAAAACCCATAATTGCTTCTTCAATGTTCAGATTAACACTCTTCTACCCACAGAAACAATAACTTTCACCTTCGAATTAAAATGGCTTCAAGTTCTTAATGAAAATGGCTTCAAACTTCGGAATGATATACCTCTGATTGATAGTGACAACAGCTTCAAACTTTGGAATGATATACCTCTGATTGATAGTGACAACAGCTTCAAACTTCGAGCTGATATACCTCTGGTTGACAATGAAAACGGCTTCAAAACTTCGCACTGATATGCCTCTGTTGACAATGGAACTTTGGACTGGTATGCCTCTGTTTGATAGTGACAAATGGCTTCAAATTTCCCACACTACTATACCTCTGTCTCTCGGTGGCAAATAGCTTCAAATTCCCATACTGCTATATCTCTGTCTCTTGGTAACAAATGGCTTCAAATTCTTCAATGCTATACCTCTGTCTCCCGGTGACAAATGACTTCAAATTCTTTTCTGCTATACCTCTGTGTTTATAGTGATAATGCTCAATCTCTGCCCACAGTGATACTTTGTCTGCCCACGGAATCAAATGGCTTCAAATTCTCACGCTGCTATACCTCTGCGTTTACCCTTTTGCTCTGCTCGCGGTGGTAAGGATATCTCTGTTTGCGGAATGAAGTGCCGACTACAGAATGGAGTGATGGAAGTAGTCACGGAATGGGGTAATGGAGTGAGGTGGAGGAAACGAATTAATGATTGAAAAGACGGTGGAGATTTTTACAACGGCAAAGAGAATCATCATTGAATGATTTGGTTAAGAGACGTGAAGAATTCAAACACCTCGGCCATTTTAACCGCTTAAATGATGTCGGGCATGGAATTTGAAATGAGAGATTTTAATCCAAAGTTTGTGGAGGGTTTATTGGTCATGATCAATAAAAGTAATTAAAACAACCTTTTCAAACAATTCATAACTAAAACTATGCTAAACTTTATGAAATGCCATTATAATCTAAACTTGTTACCTCTGCTTTTCATTTGATTTTTGTAGTCTTTGTCTTCTTTGTTCACCTTTGGAAGAGTCTTCATAATCCTTCTTGATGCTTTTTATTCATGGATACACTAGATCATTTTGTTGCAATTCTAATGTCTGCTGACTAATGCCTTCAGGATTTGTAGCTGTGGAATGTCTGGCTAGCTGCAGAAAGGCTGAACAGCTGCAGAATGTACCTGTAAAGCATTTTGATCATGGAACGGAGTGGTTTTTGGAAATATAGGTGAAATGTTATGTGGTATGAATGGAGATGGATGATGTGTTATGATATGTATGAAGTGGATGATGAAATGGAATGGATTCAATTTATGAAATGGAGTGAAAGAACATAAGAACTGCCCTGCAATCCATGATATGTTTTATTCATTTACAGCAAGACATCAGACTTTAAATCTTGACATGAAAATGAGATGGATGGAGTATGGAATGAGATGAATGAAACATGGAATGAAGTAGAATATGAATGAATGAATGAAGTGGAGTATGGATGGATAGGTGAATGAAGTGAAATGAAATGAGATGGATCATAAGCACTATGGATCTGAACTTATGATTTTTTTTTAACAGCTGCTTGCAAAAACAAAATGGAAAAGTTAGAGTGTCAGAGAGACTCTGATTTTCACCCTATCTTTTCTGTATAAACATGCCAATCAATGATTGGTTTTCAGGTTTATTCTTTTGTTTTTTTTTATTTTTTATTTTTTTTCGAAGAGAAATGCTTCAGAAAATTTAATCAAGTTGATGAAGAAGAGAGATTCTTCTTCATTAACTTCACATCACTACTTTCTTGGAACTTCTTGAAAAATTCTTCTCTTGAGAGTGGTTTGTGATATAGCTTCAATCTATGACCATTCACAAGAAAAGTGACCTCTTCTTCATCTATAGTTCTGATTTTTACTGCCCCATTATCAAAAATTCGAACAATTTCATATGGCCAAAGCCAATGTGTCTGAAATTTCCCTTGAAAATCCTTGAATTTTGAATCAAACAAGAGAGCCCAGTCACCCTCTTTGAATTTCTTCTCCTTGATGTACTTGTCATGCCATCTAGCCCTTTGCTGTTGGACTAGACTTGTTTTCTGAACTGCATCTTGTCCGATCTCATCCAATTCATTAATTTGCTCCAGTCTATGCTTTTGTGCCTCCGTTAGATCAAGTCCTAGCTGAACTGCCATCTTGAATGTTTGAATTTGGAACTCTATGGGAAACAAAACTTGCTTTCCATAAACAAGCTCATAAGGAGTATGGCTTGTTGTGTTTCTCCATGTAGTTCTATAGGCCCACAAGGCTTCAGGAAGCCTATCTACCCAATCTCTTCTATGTAGATGAACAGTCTTTGTTAGGATTCCTTCAATGACTTTATTAGTAGATTCCACTTGACCATTTGCTTGTGGATGATAAGGAGTAGATGTTCTATGTCTGATTTTGTACTTCTCCATCATTTGCTCCACTAGCCTTGATATAAATTGAGCTCCTTGATCTGTAACAATTTCCCTTGGGACACCAAAACGAGTAAAAATATCCTCAAAAAGAAAAGTAACTACAGATGATTCATTAGCAACAATTAATGGTTTAGCTTCTACCCATTTAGTAACATAATCAATGCAAAACAATATATATTTCTTTTGTCTTGATGGAGGAATAATAGGTCCTACAAAATCCAAAGCCCATTTTTCAAAAGGTTCAATGTGTACCTGAGGTTGTAATGGCATCTCACCTGAAGGAGAAGGTTTCCCTACCCTTTGGCAACTGTCACACCTTTTTACATACTCCTTAGCATCTTTAAACAAGGATGGCCAATAATATACTAAATTAAGGATATTATAGGCTGTCCTCTTATCTGCAAAGTGTCCGCCACAAGGTTCGTCATGACATGCCTTGAGAATCTCAAGCATCTCATCTTCACGAACACACCTTCTAATGATCAAATCTGGACCTGTCTTGTACAACTCATTAGCGACCCATGAATATTTTTCACTATCATTAATGATTTTTCTTTTATCCCTTGCATTCATAATTGAAGGAAATTTTCCTGAAACTAAATAATTAGCAATATCGGCAAACCATGGAGTTTGAGTAGAGATTGAAAAAAGATATTCATCAGGAAATTGATCTTCAACCGGAGTGTCATCTTTGATATTTTGGAGTCTAGATAGGAAATCAGCCACTGTGTTTTGTTTTCTAGGCCTATCTAGAATAGTAATGTTGAATTCTTGTAAGAGTAACAACCATCTTATAACTCTACCATTAGTGATTGATTTTTTCATTAAATATCTAATTGCAGAATAAATCCAAATGTGTTCAAAGATTTCTGTAACACATTATCTAGTGTCTGGGTATTTATAGCATAAGACAACAACTAAAAACTCTTTCGGTTAAGTATGATCTGTGGAAGTCAAATTTTTACTGGTATAATAGATGGCATAGGGAATCAAGTCTTTCTGCCCCAATACTGCTCCTAGAGCTGTATCGGAAGCATCTGTCGAGATATGAAAAGGTAACTTCCAGTTAGGTACCCTTAATATTGGTGCTTCAGAAATTTTGGTTTTCAGGGTTTCAAAAGCTAACTGGCAATCAGAAGTCCACTTGAATTCACAATCTTTGGTGAGTAATTTGAAGAGTGGAGATGCTATTTTGGTAAATTTTTCTATAAATCTCCGATAATACCCTGTAAATCCTAGAAAACTTCTAACATCTCTTTGACAACTTGGAATGGATAGGTTAGAAATGACTTCAACTTTTGCCTCATCAACTCTAATCCCATCTCCTGAAATGTGGTGCCCTAAAACAATACCTTCAGTAAACATCATAAAACATTTTTCATGACTAAGTGAAAGGTTTGCTTCTTGACATCTTTTTAAAACTTTTTCCAGGTTTTCTAAAGCCTCTTCAAATGTATTCCCATAAACTGTGAAATCATCCATGTACACCTCTACACAGTCATGTATTAGATCCGAAAAAATTCCTAATACTGCCCTTTGGAATGTTGCAGGTGCATTGCATAATCCAAATGGTAATACTCGGTAAGCATAAGTACCCCAGGGATAGGTGAATGTGGTTTTGTCTTGGTCTTCAAGTGCTACTTGGATTTGATTGTAACCACTAAACCCATCTAGGAATGAAAAGTACTTTTTGCCAGCTAATGTATCTAATACTTGATCTATGAAAGGTAAGGGAAAATTGTCTTTAAGAGTAGCTTTATTCAGTTCTCGGTAGTCAACACACACCCTCCATTTTCCATTTTTCTTAGGCACAATCACCAAAGGAGAAACCCACTGACTATCTGAATTAGGATAGATGAAATTAACATTTAACAATTTTTGTAATTCTTCCTTGACAATTTCCCTAAGATTTGGATTCATCCGTCTTTGAGGCTGTCTGATTGGTTTGCAATTTACCTCTATATAGATGTGATGAGTACAAGTCTTGGGACTTATCCCTTTCATGTCAGTGTATTCCCATGCATATGCAGAAGAATGTCTCTGTAATACTTTGACTAACTCTTCTTGTTGAGATTTTTCTAGGTTCTTATTTATGTTCAAAGTTTTGCCTGGAAAAATTTCACTTATAGAGCTGCCAAATTTGTCCATAGAATGAAGAGACATCTGCCTAGATGAAAAAAATTCAATATTGGATCCCTCCTGAAATGATTCATGTTTGTGTTCTGGAGAGGATTCAAAGTTTTCTAGAGTATTCAGAATTTGATTATCTTCACTAATTTCTGAAATTGTGAAGAGTAGTTGTAAATATTCTTCATCCTCTATCCATTGAGTGTCATCTAGATCTGTAATTGTCCTAGCTGAAGGATATAAAGTGAATTTCTTAGTTGAAATACCATCAGAAATATACATATCACCGGACCTACAACTAATAAAAGCATCAGCTGTAGCCAACCAAGGTCTTCCTAATATAACAGGATGGCCTCCTAGATTATTCTTAGGAGTTAGGATCATGAAATCCACAAGGTATTCCCAAGAATCTAGGGACACTGGAATGTCTTCTATTACCCCATCTGGTTTGATCACAGATCTATCTGCTAATTGTAATAGTGTGGGTGTAAAGAGAAGATTAGGAAGTTTCATTTTGTCCATGATTTGTCTACTCATGATATTTATTGCTGCTCCTAAGTCAATGAGTGTGTTTTGAATTTCAATTCCATTGATGTGAATTTTGACAATTGGATTTCCTGGGTCAAGGTACTTTGGAATAGTAATCTTACCCATCATAATGTCTGCTATTTGTCCTACCAGTTGAATTTTCTTGGTTTCTCTTATTATTTTTCTTGTTGTCTTCATACTCAACTCCTTTATTGTTTTGGCTAAAATTGGGATTTCTTTGATGGCTTGCAATAATGGAATTTTCATGCAAACATTTCTCAATTCATCTAAGAAATCATAATTAGGCACCATGATTTGTTTTTCTACACCTCTATCAATTTGTAATCTTTCCGGAAAGGGAGGTATAGAAGTAGATGTGGATGGTTGCTCTAATACGGGAGTTGGATTTATTGGATCTTTTTGTTTTAGTTTTTCAATGTGTGGGTCTTGAAAAGATGTGTCTTCCTCAAGACTTTTATTCACCCGTAGGGAGTCTTCCTCAGAATTATCTTGTTCTTGTATGATCACAGAAGGTTTCCTCTTTTCAAGTATTCTTCCAGACCTCGGTTGAACATCACTACGGTCTAAAGGAGTAATTAAATAAGTTGGAAATTGTTGGCCTTCTATCATGTATGTATTCTGAGGGTTCTTATTATTGGGGTTTGGTATGGGTTGAGCAGGCAATTGATTTGATTTTTGAGGGAATGGTAATGAAAGTGGTTGATTTTGATGTGGTTGATTTTGATGATGTTGTTGAGAATTTTGTTGAAGATTTTGAGGAAAATTTTGTTGAGGATTTTGAGGATAAAAATGTGGGTATGGTGGATAGGATGGTGGATATTGATAGTATGGAGAGTATCTTCCATAGGGACTTTGTGTTCCTTGTGCCCAAGATTGAGATTGATTTTGAAATTGGGGCCAAGGTTGCTGCCAAGAATTCCAAGGTGGAGGTTGATTATATATTTGATCATGGAATCCTTGTGTCTGAGGTCCCTGCCAAGGTCTTCTAGATACAAAGTTAAGAGATTCTGTGGAGTCTGTAGGAGTTTCTTCTTGAAAAACAGCCTTGAGACCAGGAAGAGAAGGACAACTCTTGGTCTCATGTTTCTTAGAACAAATAGCACAGGTTTCTACAACTTTTACATCTAGAGGACACTCTCTCAAGGCATGTTTCTTCCTACATTTGGGACAAAAGATTGCCAAAGCATCAGATTCAGCCTTTTGCTTGTTTTGTATCTTGAGGGTGTCTATTTGATATTTCATAGACTCCCTAAAGATATATTCACATCTAATCAAGCATGTGACTATTTACGATCTGTATTGTCCCGGAAAACGGAGACTTACTTGCCTTACCAGAGCGGGATCTCTTGGACCTTTGTGAGTTTTAGATTTCCCTCTTGAAAGGTTGATACATAACTCGGATATTTCAGGTAATGTGAGTTGTGATATATCCCCTTTTCCCATCATGTTAAGGATATCCAACCATTCATCCCTAATTGTTTTCAACAAAAGAGCTTTTAAGGTGTCTTGATCTAGGTTTTCCATTTTTTCCCTTTTGATGTTGTAATTGAATCTCTCCAACAAATCTTCCAAATTTTCATCTTCTTTTTGTAACATCTTGAACACTTCTTCCTTATGATTAACCGGCATAAAATAATCCAAATATCTCTCTAGAAATGCTTGTTTCATGTCTTCCCATGTTCTAATAGAACTACTGATTAGACTCATAAACCACTTCAATGCTGCTCCCTTCAAAGTTGAAGGAAATAATTTCAGTTTTTGAGCATCTTGTAAGTAGTCATAATTTCTACAAAGCACTTCAAATTCGAATAAGAAGGTTTCAGGATCTTCAGTTTTAAGTCCATAGAAGTTTGGAAGGACAGAGGGTGAAATATTTTTCATGGTTGTATTGGTTTCTTCATCAATTATAGGGAACCCAAAAGAGCTTCCTATTCTACCTCTTCCTCCATTTTCACCTCTACCTCCTTCTCCTCTACCTCCTTCTCCTCTACCTTTACCTCTACCTCCAAATAGTGTGTTCTCTCCATCAAAAACTCCTCCTCCTCCTTCTTCTGCCATGGTTGACTTTCCTGTGGAGGTGGAAAGGTTTGTGTCCCTAACAGGAGTTTTTAGATCTTCTTCTATGGCAGGTTCAGTGGATGAAGTGGAAGGTTTTTCTAATGGGATATCTGATTTTAGATCTTCTAGAAGTCTAGGATCAAGAGAGGATGGAATATGGGTATGAGTTGAAGGTGTACTAGCTCTGGATCTAGATGAAACAAGTGGTGTTCTAGAAATCAAACTTCTGCCTCTGCTGCTTATAAATCTTCCCTTTGAATCTCTCTCCCTACGCATAAAATTGTTTTTGGATGCTAAGAAACAAAGGTTACCTAGTTTTCACTTCCCCGGCAACGGTGCCAAAATGTTTGGTCTCAATCTAGTCTCCTAAATTGAGCTCATTTAATTGTCAACCAGGGTTGGTAAACTGCTGAAGTGAAGTGTACCGTATGTACCTAGGTGTTTGTTTCTTAATGTGTTGTGTGTAGTATTTTAAGATGTTTTTGGTCTTTTGTGATGATTTCTGATGTTTTTGATCTTTTGGTGGTTTTATGTTCACAAGGAAAATGACTAGAAAGCTAATGGAAGGAAGCTAATGATTAGAAACAGAGTGAAACCTAATTGGTTGATGACAAATGACAAATGCAATTGCAAACACTGAAGCAGAATCAAATCTAAACTATGACTAAGAAAAAACAGAGCTTGATAATGAATTCTAAGGAAATGATTAAAAACATAAACTCAACTTGAGAAATGATCAACTAAACATGCAAATCCTCCTAACTAAACAGTTTAAACAACTAACTTATAATGATGCAACATTTTGTCCTTAATTAGAGATTTGTTGAAGTATGTTTGGAGTAAAACATTGATACCATCATAAGATCTTCTACTCTAAATCTAATTCCTAACTCTATTCTGCAACTCATTTTTATAGCACTACACTTCACTCAAAGGTTATAGATTTTTGAAATAGTCTATTGAGGAAAATGTTTGTTTGTAAGATGATAAGGAAGTTACAGAAGTACTTTAGGCCTTAAAATGATATGGTCTTCTGTTCATATGGTTATGAATCAATTATGGATTTTAGAACAAGAAGAGATTTGTGAATAATGAAGGTTGTTTTGTTAAATTTAACAACTGAAGTAATCTAGTATGCAGTGAATGACAACTGAATATGGAGTGCAAATGCAATGAGTTGAACTACAACTGAACCTAAAATTTCACTAGCCTAAAACAGTGTTAAACTACAAGTCATTATCAAACTTAAAGCAAAACAACTGAACATGAGTTAAGTATAATTAAACTCCGGAGTATCCTATCTAAGCTATCATGCATTATTCTATGGAATTATACAGTCTGTTTGTCCATCATGATTGGTATTTTGGAAGAGTTCCTTCTTTTGGAAGAGTTTTTAGAACAATCCTGACTGTGTAATTGAGTGCAAATTCAAACATAACATGGAAAATTTTAGGGGCTAATATTCATAAGTGGGCTAATTTTCCATGGTTTTCCAAAAAAAGGTGTAATATCCATTTTTATAAAAATAATTCGCCCAAATTTTACAATATAAAATTATTTTACCTTAAAAATCGCCAACATTATATAGACAATATATATAATATCATTATAAATTATAATAATTTTACAAATACATCAATAAAAATTTTATATTTTGCGTATTAGGGACTAGTGAGATTCACCAATTTTTTAAACTTCAAAAAAAATTTCCATCCTTAAAATTTTCCACGAAACATAAAAATGAAAGCAATGAAAAACTAAGATATCATAGCCATCTCCTACACATCATTATGATATTTTTGACAAGCGTTTAAGAGCAAGAACAACTATGGTACTTAGTGAAAACACACAACTAAAACGTTCAAGATCACAATCATGCTTAAGACAGTATAAGGATTTGTTGGAAGAGCTTCTTCTTTTGGAAGAGTGCCGAGTATAAGTATAATTGTGATGGTGAATAAAAGAGACTACAATTAAACCCTACAATACTATAGCCATTTCCCATTCATCATTATAATATTTTGGAAGAGCTTCTTCTTTTGGAAGAGTTAGAATGAGTATAACTACAGTAGTTAATAAAAACAACTACAAATTCAACTTCAGAAACATAAATGCAGCTAGAATACTTATCTAAATTACGCAAATAAATCCGTGCAAGAGGCAGGGGCCCTCTACCACCTGACGGAATCTAACTCCAAATCAAATCAACGCTTTCAAAACAACACTGTCTGCTTCATTAAAAGTGAAATAACTTGAGCAGAGCACTCTGCGTCTTCAGAAATGTAGCACAGAATCTAAGCAAAATCTAGAACAAAATCTAGCCTAGCTCTCGGTTTCCCAAGTGTTTATATAACAAATGTAAATAACAAGACTTGCAACAATTTCAGGAACATTGTCTTTCCTTATCGAAATTACATTAGGACTCTTGGAGTGGCTACGTAAAAAAGAAAAAGACATCTGGACTAAGACAGTCCTATTAGAAGTCTGTCTTCTTAAATGTGTTCCCACGTATCAAAACCATACCCAGAATTCGTTTCTTCCTTCATGGTGAGCAACGAACCATGTAGACATGACGTGGAATATGCCCATATGCGATTTTTCTTGAGAGGCCACCTGGAACATACTCAAATGTGAAGATAGCTGCAGAATCGCCAGTTAGCTACGGAATGTCTGCATTCTGCAGCTAGTTCCGGTCAAAATGCTTTACAATGGCAAAAATCACAAAACTTAGCAAGTCAGTCATGTAAATCATTCTAAAAGTAATTTTAACTAAATTCATTGATAAATTGGGTCTAGGATAGCAATGGACAAAGGAAAATGAGGTAAAGTGGAATGAAAGAAAGCACAATTTTGAGGCTCAACATTCTCCACAAACTCGCCCCTGACAAAA
>JAXQQM020066695.1:0-23038 GCA_034641835.2 Pinus albicaulis
AAGTAGTCTGGTGTGCCCCCCGATCGGGGTGAACACCTGTCATCGTGATAAGGGAAGGCTGAAACGTGGCAAGCGCTTCCGTAAACACCACTCAAGATCATTTAAATGACCTGTCAGAACAGCGAGGTGGATGGTGCGACCGCCGGCAAAGGTTTCATGGCACATGATGGCCAGGGTGGCTGTCAGACAACCGGGAAGGCAAGAAAACACTTGGTAAGTTTATTTAACCCGCACCTTCATTCTAGCATGCATTATCCCTGGCATGCGAAAGTTTGGAGGCACCGAAGGCAAAATACAGCTCTGCAACCTGGAATTCGCGTGAATTTGTCCGGGTATGTTCTGATAACAACCTTAAAGCTTCTGATATTAAATGTGGCAGATATGGTTTGCAGGGAAGAAGATAGGGTAGGAATTCAGTCGTTTTTGTTTTCTGGCAAATATCTCGAACCTGAACTGAGTGAGGTCCCCCCCTGCTTCCGTGACCCATGTCATTTCCAACTTCTGATTTTATTTGTGGTTGATGCTTTCGATACGAACCCTGTGCGAAGGTATGGGAGCAAAACCCCCAGTTATCTGTGTAACCCCTGTGGTAGCCAGGTTCGAATAGGCTGTCATAATCTCAATAGGAAAAGCTGGCTTAAGTTCCCTAATTATAGTCTTGTCTGCAACTCTGTAATAGGCGACCACCTCAGTTATAACATGTTACCTTCTTATCTGGGTGATGCAAACATAATCCATTTATCTTTTCACCCGCATGATAACCCTCACAGTCATACCAATGATATAAAGTGCAAGAAGTTGGTTGAGCTTCCGTCTCGACGAAGGGTTGAAGGCACCGTGGGGTGCATGCTCTGTTTTAAAACCTTTTCTCATTTTGTTTCTTCCTGCATGCCAGTGTTAGTCAAAACCTCAACTCCAACAATGGGAAAGCGCCACTATAGGGCAGCGAATAAGGGAAAGCAACCTGCTCAGCCAGATCAAGTACCAAAAAAAAGAGGGCGGAAAACATATCTGGAACACCTGGAAGAATTGGCAGTTAAATATGTAATGAGTAACCCCTCGGCTTCCAGGAATGAAATTCGAGGTTGGGAACAGGAAATCCACCAGGAACCAGAGGAAATAGAGACTGAGGCAGAAATATTGGATTTTATAACTAATCCAGGGCACACAAGAGGCAGGCTTACTTTGTTTAACCAGACAGTCCATACATATTGGATTGTAAAATGCCTGCTAGCAAAAGCAATCCAGAGTAATCACCCAGTCCAAGTAAAGACAGAAGCAATGCAACCAGACCTCCGCACCCAGGCTCTTCTCTTGGAGATTCAGGACAATCAGCAGCATCTAGAGATCACTCAATATCAAACAGCAGATAGGGTCAGCAGATTAGATGAAAAAGTGGGGCGTATGGAGAAAACTCTGCAGAAGATTCTTCATCAATTGAACCAAGTTGAAATGCCAGGGTCTAATGTCAAAGACCCTGCCCCTGTCTCATCATCTGAGGTTTAAATGATGTCTTCTCCCATGGTCTTTTGTAAATTTTGATTTTAAAGTACTGTTATGTTTGTAAATATTAAAGTAGAAACTCAGGTAGTACAAGCAAGTCATAGACGTAAGAGACAATTCCAATTTTGGGATGCAAACCATGTTTTTAGAAGGCCAATAAACCTGGTTTCCCTCTTGGGCAGGTTGAGGCCAACGAACGACTTTATATTTTGTAACATGTCTTAAAATATAAATAGAAATGGCATGGACACACCGAACTTACAAAAAAAAAAAGAAGTAGTCTGGTGTGGATACTTATTTTTTGGAATCGTATTCTTTGGAATGTTGGACATTGATTGTAGTTTTAATTTTAATTTTATTTAAATAAACATATTTTAAATCAATTTAACAATGTTTTTAATTTTAATTTTGATTTTAGTTTTGATGAGGTAGCAGGTGATATCAACGCACCAAACTAAATCGCACCAATCTAAATTGATGTGGACGTTCTGGTCGAGTGACGGGTCGAACGAGTTAGCAAATCTATGCAATAAAGTGACGTGGCTATTTTTTTAAAACAAATTCACCACATGATGTTTGATGGAACAAGAACCACATCAGTCATTAGAATTAGTTTACTAATAAAAATACATTTGAAAATACCATCGTTTGAAACTTGAACATTCATTGAAGAAATAAATTCGAATATTTTTTTTTAAATTAATTTTTTTTTTAATAAAAATAATAAATATAATTTAATTTAGTTTAATATAATTTAATTTATAATTTTAATAATTTTAATAATTTTTTTTAATAAAAATAATAAATACAATTTAATATAATTTAATTTATTTTTTTATAATTTTTTAATAAAAAATAGATTCTATATTTGATTTTAACAGTACTTTTACTTTAAAATGTATTTTCTTTAGAGTTTTTAAAAAAAATTATTTTGTTTTGTTTTTTATAAATTTGTTTTATTTTACTTATTTTAAAAAATAATAATAATTTTTTACTTTTAAAATAATAAAATAGAAATGGAAATAATTTTTAACTAGTAGTATTTAAATTGTTTAAATTGTCTATAGTTTTTAGAAAGTTGATCTTATTTTTTTTATGTATAAGGTATAGGATAACACTATGCGATGCGTCTTTTGTTTAAACTTTATTTTGCATAGGATTAGGAAGTTTTTAATAGTTGATGGAAGATATGTGGAATGTTTTATATTCACATGGTTGTAAGACACATCTATATTGTTTGTATTGACATGGCATAGTTTATATTTATATGTGTCTCTGGCATAGGACCTACTAAGGGCATAGGACCTGCTATAACTTAAGTAACTTTTGATTCTTCGTTTTGTTTATCTTGTTCTCCAATTTTTTATCCTTTTCATATAGTGCTAAGGACCTGCTAACTTTAAGCAACCTGGCCTCCTAAGGGCATAGAACCTGCTAAAGACCTGCTAACTTTAAGAAACCTTTGATTCTTCTTTTTGTTTATCGTGTTCTCCAATGTTTTATCCTTTTCATATAGTGCTAAGGACCTGCTAACTTTAAGAAAACTTTGATTCTTCATTTTGTTTATCCTGTTCTCCAATTGTTTATCCTTTTCATATAGTGCTAAGGGTCCGCTAACTTTAGGCAACCTCTGATTCTTCGTTTTGTTTATCTTATTCTCCAATTGTTTATCATTTTCATATAGTTTTTGTTGAGCTTTTTCCTGTTATGTTTTCCACCATAGAAGTCATTTCAATCAATTAGGTGATCATACAAATATGGGTACATGTGATTTATGATTTTGATCTACAAATATGGGTACATATGATTTATGATTTTGCTCTATGATTCTCTTATGGAGTTTAGTTCATATACTTGATTAATTTTTTATTTATTTAATTTAGTTAATATTAATAGGATTTTTTATTACGATGAGTGATGGGATGGTACAAGAGACGAGTTATTTTCAACATTTAATTTAGTTAATATTAATAGGATTTTTTACTAGGATGAGTGATGGGATGGTACAAGAGAAGAGTGGGATACGTGTAACATATAATTATGTTTTAGTTAATGTTTTATGTATTGTATCATTAAAACCAATATGTTTTGAACATTAGCAAGATGATGAATCTCAATAGTAATGTTGGGTCCTCTGATGGGATAAGCAAACATGTACTGAGTGACCATAGCATAAATGAAACATAGGTAGTTAACTAAGTATAAAACAGAGTTAGTTATTCAATAACTAGTGGCGTAAAGCTTTACATTGCATATGCACAATTTTCAAATGACAATAATAACATAAGCATGAAAAATGCTTCACATATTTATAACATGATAAATCCAACATAGAATATTAGCATGAAAAATGCTTCACATATTTAGAAAATGTTAAATCCAATATAAAATATTAGCCTGAAAAATGCTTCACATATTTATAACATGATAAATCCAACATAGAGTTTGTTTCTGTACACGCTAAACCAACTAACCAAATATGCACAATGTTCCACTCACAATAATAACAACATAAGCATGAAAAATGCTTCACATATATATACCAAATATGCACAATGTTCCACTCACAATAATACAACATAAGTGTTAGTATGAATCTTTCGTCGTAAAAGACCACTTTAGCTACGCATAACAAATAGTCCTAACATCGATTATGGCTGCCAAATATCTTTAAATTTGCAATTAGGTGATCCAAATAATGTTGCACAAATCCAAATCTAAGCATAAAAGACATTAAGCAGATAAAGTAAAATGTGGCTCCACGCATCCAATAGACAAGACAAGAACAATGTATTTGAAAGAATTTTTATATTATATTAAAAAGGGGCACCTCAGAGGAAAACAAGAAAGGTGTTTTCCAGTTGTCCTTAATGGGATGGGTTCTTGAAAGTCCTCAGCATTTTAGATCTGAAATTTCTCTCTCTTGTTGGTGTAGAAAACCCAGACAAACATAGAACTCAAAGGGAGCTCACAAGGCAAAAATGAAGAATGTGACCAAGTATAGATCCAGAGTGATCTAATGCAATGGAGGTGACTAATGAATGGGGAAAACCCTTCTATTTATAACAAAATATTAGGGTTATCTAGAACTTGGTGCATGAATAAAATATTGTTAACGAATAAAATATTATTAATCAATTTCTAGAACCACCCTTTAGGAATATTTTATTATATTTTTTGGAGGGAAAAGGTTTTTTGACTTGGGTCAATTCCTTTGTTTATAAACAATAAATAAATAATTGATTTATTTATTATTTTAGGGAAATGGCGGGAATATAATAAAATAAATAATGATTTATTTAATTATTTAAAAATGATTAAGTCAAATTTAACTAGGAATATTATTTAAATAATGATTTAAATAACTTATTCCTAGGAAATAATCAAATAAATAATGATTTATTTAATTAATTTCATTGTTTTGGGTTAAATATGACCAGGAAATATAAAAAAATGTAGATTTGTTTATTATTTCTCTTTTAGGGTTTTCTGTTTAGACCATAAACAACTTAATAATGGTGTTTTACTAAGTTATTTCACATAGTGAAAGCAATTTTACTTAGGGTAAAATTGGTCTTACATGGTGTACTTGGTTTCATCTAGTGATAAAAGGTTAGATGACCAAAAAATGTTGTAACAGATTTCCCCCCAACGTACGAGTCTTAGGAGCAAATTGTATGACGGAAGTACGTTGTAAGAACTCAATCACTAGACATCAAGATGGAAGTCAGAGAGATAAATGGAAGGTAGTCTAATGTGCTAAAGGACTAGACCCTAAGGAGACGAGACTTACAAGTGCAACAAGTCTCTAGTTTATGAAGTGGTACCTGTGCTAAAGGCACCGGGGGAGGCATACCTATGCCCACCGAGACAAAGTACAAAGGAATAGAATGTCCAGTAAACAAGGAACCAAACCATAAAGTACATGCTGGCATAGATACATGCCAGAAAAATAAAATGATGAATCCCACATACATGTGGTGCCTGGAATAACAATCAAGACTTATACCATAATATTTTAGCACATGAGATACAAATACAACCCAATTTCCCCCTACACACGGGGAAGGGCTCACAAAATTTAACTGATACATGCAAATCGAAGAGGCGTTGTAAGCAGCTGAGGCCGATATCATCAAATAGAAGGAGCTGCATCAAGGGCTAAAATGAAGAAGGCATCCGGGCATGTGGGGGGCTACCTACAGGGCCACCCCCTCATGAGGGTTGAGACATCTCACACACACCCGGAAATCATCAAAAGTGGTTGCTGTATCACTGGACCATCAAGTATATAGATCACGATCATGCTAGAAGGATCTCGAACCAAGGTACACTGCCCTCTAGACCTGGCTTCTGGAGTAAATTAGTTGATGTCGACAGAAGGAGGTCTGCCATAGGTGAGGTAATAAGGGATCCCCAACTAAGGCACGAGAGAAAATAGTAGAGCGAATAATAGATGGACAGTAGTGATGATAATGAGATGGGGGAAGATCCAAAGGGGACCATAAAAAAAAACATGAGTACAAAATGGTATCTCATGACGGAAATTGACACGAACAGGAATGAGTATGGAGGCAAAGTGGTGCCCCAAATGAAATGTGTTTTAAGTGAGAAAATCCGATTTTGAGGAGAGGTGAAGTAAGACTTCGTGGACAACAAGTGTCCTGGTGAAGTAGTGAAGTGCGAAAACAAACAGATGTTGGCTAGCTAAAATAAAATAAAACATGCATTTCGAACGGGAAATGATAAGGGTAATATCTCTTAAGATAGAGTGCATTGTGCGTATTAGGAAGGATGTGGCCTTCAAAGTCCTCTAAAAGATATGCCCCCTTATGAAGGTCTTTGCTGATAATGTAAGGACCTAGCCATAATGAGTCAAACTTCCCATGACCGAGGGTATCATGGGCCTGGTCATATACTAGAACAAGGTCACCTTCTTGAAAGGTACGAGGGTGTACTTTTCAGTCATGCTGAGCTTTGGTTTGCTTTTTTGCCACTTCAAGAGTTTGCAGTGCAACGCGACGGTCTTCAGAAGCACGCTCGAGCATGATAAGTCGTTGTTCTAGATTTTGGGTATTAGGGAGAAGTTCGACGGCCAAGTGAAGGGAAGGAATTTCACACTCGATCGGTAAGACTGCCTCCTCGCCAAAGACAAGGTGGAAAGGAGTGAAACCGATGGCGGTTTTAACAGAAGTATGATAAGCCCACAAATTAGGGAAGAGCATGAGATGCCAATTGGTTTTGTGCTTATTCACCATTTGTTGAAGCATGGTCTTAAGAATTTTGTTGACCGATTCAACTTGGCCATTACCTTGGGGGTAATAGGAAGATGAATATTGGTGCTCAAAACCCAATAGGGAGGATAGCTCATGCCAAATCTCATCTTCAAAATGTCGGCCATGGTCAGAGACTAATTTTTTTGGAACTCTGAATCGAGAAATGACCTGGTTAAAGAAAAAGAGGGTTGCGGTGGTTGTCGTATTGTTGAATTTTGGCATAGCTTCGACCCATTTAGTGAAATAGTCAACCACCACGATGATATATTTGTGGTTACTAGTAGATGGAGGTCGACATTCCATAAAGTCAATGGCCCATTTACAAAAAGGACCAGCTGTGACGACAGGATGGAGGGGAGCGGGAGGAGCTCACGCCTTGGGGGCGAAATGTTGGCAATTGGAACAGTGTTTGACTACTTCAATGAAATCATTGAAGAGAGAAGGCCAAAAATACCCAGCGCACATGATTTTTTGGGCGGTGGCGAGGCCGGAGAGGTGGCCACCACAAAGCCGCTATGACAGGCATTGAGGACTTGCTCGGCTTTAGCGTGGGTGAGGCAATGACGAAGGACAGTATCTACTCCATGATGATAAAGGTCGTCCCCGATTAGAAGGTAGCGAGAGGCTTGGTGTTGGATACGTCATCGAGCATCACGATCAAGATGAAGGGTGAAATTTTGGGTTCACAAGTAAGTGAGGATGTCACTATACCAAGGATCATCGGTGGCGATGGAAAATAAATGTTCATCGGGAAGAGCATCATTAATTGGAGTATCTTGCATCCCGGTAGGAAAATCGGAAATGAGTTCAGCGAGGACTAAACCTTTCTTACTTTTTGGGGTGACAAATTCAAGGTCAAATTCTTGGAGGATAACGACCTGACGAGCGTGATTCCCACTAAGGATGCGTCGACTCAATAGGAAAGATATGGGGTTGGAATCAGTCACAACCTTGGTGGAACGCATGAGGATATAATGACGCAGTTTTTGGACCGAGAACACGACAACTAGTGCTAATTTTTCTTCATGTGAGTAGGACAGAGGTGGACCGGCAAGGTTCTTACTGAAATAATAGATCAAATGTTCGATACCGTTATCATCCTCTTGAATAAGGATACCAGCAACCGAATAGGTAACAACGGAGATGTATAGGATGAAGTATCGGTCAAAGTCAGGAGGACAGATCAAGGGAGAGGATGTGAGAGCATGCTTGAGGGCATCAAAATACTTTTGAGCGGAGGTATCCCAGAAAAATGGGGTGTGAGATCAAAGAAGTCTAAGGAAGTTGTGTGCGGTGGTGGCATAGTCAGGAACAAATCGGCGAAGAAAATTAGCTTTACCTTGGAGACTTTGTAGTTGGCGTAAGGTACAAGGAATAGGAATTTCAATAATGGCTTGAACCTTCAAAGGGTGGAGAGTTATCCCGTCTTTAGATACTATGAAGCCGAGGAGATGACCGGCGGGAACACATAAGACACATTTCAATGGGTTAAGGTGGATGTTATACTTGCGACATCAGAGGAAAATGGTACGCAGATCATGAAGGTGTTGCGCCCGATGTTTAGAATGTGTAGTAAGGTTGTCTAAATAGGCAAGGATAATATGAGCTAAGTCATGGAAACAATAAGACATGGCTCGTTGAAAAGTGGCGCCGACGTTTTTAAGGCCAAATGGCATGAATCAGTATGCGAAAGTGCCCCACGGACTAATGAACATGATTTTAAGTAGATCAGCACAACAGATAACGATTTGGTTGTATCCGGAGAAGCCATCCATAAAGGATAGAATATTGTGCCCCACACACTCATTAATGATTTGGTCAATAAATGGTGTGGGGAAGTTGTCTTTGGGACAAGCTTTGTTCAGATCGCGGAAGTCGGTGCAAACACGAATGGTGCCTTGTTTTTTGAGGACGAGAACTGGGTTGGTCACCCAAGTGGTGTATTCGACGAGGTAAATGAAACTATCCTGCCAGAGCTTATCGATTTCAACTTTGATGGCTTCACGTCTAGAGGGATGAATGGGTCTCAACTTTTGACGGACCGGAGTGGCATCAGGCCATGTGTCGATGTGGTGTTCGACAATGGCAGGATCGAGTCTGGGAATTTCTGAGTAGGACCAGGAGAAAATATCACGGAATTATTTGAAGGGTTTGGTGTAGGCTTCAATTTCTTCTGGAGTGCATTGGGCGCCCATGGTGATATGTTCTTCGATACCTGGTTTGATAGAAATGCCTATTTTGATGGTAGGAGAGATATTATCCATATTGCCTTCTTCGAAAGCGTCAAGTGCAGGGATGGGGTTTTTGAACCAATCAACTTTACCAAGAATGAAGTCTTTAGATTCGAGAGCATATTGGTCATGGGATTGATGTGGAAGGAAGTATGCACGATGGTGCATATCGTCCCATGAAAAATCAGGTTCGGTCATGGCTTCCATGATGTCTTCATCGGACTAGAAGATGGAAAGAGTGGATGGAATAGGATGACCTGAGGAGGTAGAAATATGAGACATCTGATTTTGAGGGGAAAGGCTCACATGTGCGTCATCATGAGGGGTGACAGCGGAGTAAGAAGATGTGTGGGTAGGTGAAACATCGAGGGAAGGCACTAAGGGGTCGATTGCCGGGAAACGAGGTGATGAGGAAAGGTAGGAAATAGTGGCTGAAGGTTCGGTCATTTCAGTATCAGGATGAGAAATGGGAATCGGGGTAGACAGGTGGTATGGTGTTAGTGAAGAAGGATTATGGGCAAGTGTGGCTTCGAATTGGCGGTATGCGGCTAAAGAAGCAAGATACTCATCAAGGTGGGGGCAAAGATGGGTATAATGTCCATGGAAATCGCACAAAAAACAAGGGTGATTGGTGCGCAAGTGTTTAAGGTTCGGAAGGGAATTAGGTATGATGACATAGACCTCAAGAATATCGGATTCCCAAAATGTTTCATTAACCATGGTTTTGAGATGTGGTAATTCAGGACATGTATGGGTAGCGTGGCCAACAACATCGCACAAGGCACACTGGATGGGATGCTTTGGAGGTCGAGGAGGGGCAGAGTTTTTTGGGGAAACCTTGTCCTTTGATGCCCCCCTGTGAGCTTTGCTATTGGTACCCGACACAGTCACAACAGGAGGTGTTTCCTGATGAGGTGACTGAGGTACTGGTGCAGTGGGAGAAGCCATGGATATTGGTTGAACCGGGGTCAAAGCAATATATGGTTTGGGTTGACCAGGCAGGGTAGTGGCTGGGGGGTCAAGGTATTAGACAAGTATACCCAAGGTCAAGTTGGGGAGGGATAGGGTGGCCAAGATAGGGATGGAATAAGCTCCAGGAGGGGGAGCCAGGAAAGGAATCTGACCAGCAGGGAAATGGCCAGGAGGAATGGGGCCAAGGGGGTTGTTCTCGGGTGGGATCGAACCAGGAGAGTAGAGAGGCACGTGAGGAATATCTGGGGAAGGAGATTCCGAAGGAAGAAAGTTGGCTAGCGAGGGCGAAGGGCTAGGAGCTGGTGGGGTTGGGTGAGGTTGAGGTTGCTTACTAGCCAAAGTGGGCTGTGCAAGGTCAGCCTAAGATGACTGCATCATGAAAATGTTTGCCAAGCTAGGATCAGATACGGGAGGAGGGTCTAGAAAGGTTCCAAGCAAGGAGGAGTCTTTATAGACGCCAAGGGTAACACTGGGAAAAGAATCAATTTTTGGCTTATTAGTGACAGCAGAAATAGTGGACTCAGGGGAAGTCTGAGTTTTGGGTTCATTATATGTCAACTGGTCGATGGTGACAATATTTCCATTATGGGGGAAAAACATCTTACGGTGGACTACAGATGGGACAGCAGACATGGCATAGGTGTAACTACACCCTAAAAGAATGTTATAGTCGAGAGGGGCGTCGATAACTTCAACGTCGACACAAACAGTCTTGCCTGCAAGAGTGATAGGACAGTTACGGAATAGGCAAATGGGCTGGGAAGCATGGCCATCCCACGCACGAAGGGTGATTGTGGAAGGGGCCAGGTTAGGAGATCTGATTTGTTTCCAAACCGAAGTGGACATCACACAAGTAGATGCCCCCTCATCAATAATACATCGAGCGACATTGGAATTTTAGATTTTGACGGGGATTTGGAAAGCAACAGAAGCAGGAAGGGGGGGATGATCTGACTAACGAGCATCAAAAACAATTAATTGGTCATCAGTAGGATCTACAGCACCCACGAAAGTTAGTAGAGCCTTCTTTTGAGAAGGACACGACTGGAGGAGTTCCAGTGTTGAAATGGCAGCGGGAGATTGTGCCAGATCATCTACTATGCTATACGAGTGGGCAACCCGACCAGAGGAATTATTTCGGCATAATGGGCCCTTAGGAATCTTGGTGTGAACCTCGGCTTTGGGTGAAAGGATTGGCAAGGGACCATTGGGTGTCGACAGAGAATCTGTAGGACCTGAAGGTGGGGACTCAGAGACAGAAAGAAAGGGAGGTGTGGAGTACTGATGAGACCGGGTTTGAAGGTTAAGGTCGATGGTGAGAGGTTGGTCAGAGGTCATCATGAGAATCTAGTAATCGGAGGAACCAGAAGGGGAAGGTTGAGTGGTTACTGGGGTGTGAGGTGGTTGAGTAGCCGTGAATCCTTGTTGAGGGAAAGGATCGGTAAACACAACGGGTTGAGAAGTAGACGTATTGGGGGGGATAGTAGGGGAGGAGTGTTGTCCCCGTACGGTGGCATGAGACTCCCACATCTGCCTCATATGTGGTAATAGGGGACAATCGTGAGTGTAATGACCATAAAAACCGCAACACGAATATGGATTATTGGTGCGAAGCAGCCTGTCCGGCTTGGGCTGAGAACCTTGTGGCTGGTTGGCAGTGTTAGAATCAATACTAGAAGGATTAGATCCATAATTACCAAGGGCAGATTGATTGACTCTCCTTTTTCTTTGAGAAGGAGGAGAATTAGTCGCGCCCTGCTGTGCAAATACTTGCCCTGGAGGGGGTAGTAAGTGTGGCTGCTAGGGTGGAGTAGGCAAGGAAGGGAGAGGTCCAAAGGCTGGAGGCGCTGGGACACCAGGCTGTGAGTAAGGATAAGGGTTAGGATGGGCAACATTGAGGTAAGCAGGAGTGTGCACAAAAGGAGGAGGCATGCCATATCCTGGATACATGCTACCTGGAGGGGGAAAAGTGCTGGAGGTGCTGGCCCCTCCTGGGGGTAAACCATAGCCCATAAGAGGTTGAGCAGAGGTATGTGAAAGAGTTCCAATGATACCGTCGGCGGAGTGAGATGCCCCCGGGGCATTAGCACCATTGGGCTTGGGGAGGTCATGAAGGACGGTATAAACATAACCAGATTGAGCATAGATAAGGTCATATTTCAAGGCTATTTGGAGGGCAGCTTCTTCGGTTTGGGGAAAGTGGGAAGTGATATATTTTCCAATGGGAGGTAAGAGAGAATGAAGGAACCAGTCCATATAAACCCGATCTTCAAAGGTGGGGGCTCAACATAAGCTCCGTCTTCTCCGCCATTCCTGGACATGAGCGAAAAGGCGGGTCGAAGAGGATTAACGAAAAGAAGTCAAGAGTTCAGTACCAGTGTCATATCGGAGAGGGAGCTGGAAATAAGATAAAAAGGCTTGGGCAATGGTCGCAAAGGTGGTATGGGAAGAGGTGGCTTGATCAACATACCATTTAGAAGCTTCGTCGGTAAGCGTGCGTTGGAACAATCGAAGACGGATGGAGTCATCGGTGATGGAATTGGAGGAATGCCACATGTGGAAAGATCAGGTATGGTTGGAGGGATCTTCATTAGCAAAGCCTTCAAACTTGGGAATGTCGAATGGGAGCTTGGTTGGCATAGCAGGCCAACTGACATCATGGCGAACAGGATCATTGATCAGCTGATTGAAGTCGGGGAGACTAAGACCAGCCATATAAGGGAGCAACGGGGCAGTCGAGGTAGGTCCCGTAGTGGTTCGATTGGAAACAGACCCAGTAGTAGAACTGGGGTTACCGCTAGTGCTAGGCCCTGAAATAGACATGGTGAAGGTAACAGGGGGAGAACCAGGAATAGGGGGAGAACCCAAACAATCAGAGGGAGAGTTGGAGTGCGGACTCGGGGGAGGACTTACTCGATGATGATGGGAAGGAGGAAGTCGACCAACTGGAAACTGAGGGTGAAGGCCAAGAAGTCTTTGGGACAAACGACTTGGAGGGGTAATGATGACGGGAAGAAGAAAAACCGACAAGGGCAGGGAGGTGCAGTGTCAATTGATTTTAAATTCTTTGCCAGGCGGTGTTAACCAGGCTCTTCTTCGCTTAGGGTGAGTGTGTGTTGTCCATTAATTTTAATTGTTTAAACCCAGACGTTTTGAGAGTAAAATAAAAAGTGTGCTGCGTAACTGAAAAATAAATCTGCAGTAAATAAGACTGAAAGAACATAAAATTAATAGCTAACAATGCATCAATCTAACCCAAGAAGGTAGGTCTCTCAAAACTAGTCTATAAGAGGGAAAAAATCTAATCAAATCACACTAAAAAGAGGCTGATAGATCTAAGGTCAGGAGGGACGGGGATCTAAAGGAGAAATCTGCTAAAAAGAGGTGTAGAGAACAGCAAAGAGGCAGAGGCAAGGTTGCTGCTAGAAAGGAGGGGATCAGCTAAAAGTAGAAGGGACAAGGAGGCGGCCCTAGAAATGAACCCAAACAAAACTATATGAGGTTATTTGAAAGGGATAAGAACTGATCGAAAGGGATCTGAAAAGGAGGTATCATATCTGAAAGAAATAAGGCTGAAACTCTGGAAATTCAGACTTCTGAAAGAGTGAAAACTCTCCCACAAAAAGTGGAGGGTACTAGAGCCCTAAGGGGAAATATTCCCACTTATTTGAGTGAAACAGATCAGAAACAGGTCTAAACAGGCGGAGAAAGAGGCTCGAAAACCCTGACAGAAGCTTCAGACAAACCTAGAAAAGTGCTGGAAAATTGCAGAAAAAAGGGCAGGTCGCAGGTTCTGACCTGTTTTCAGTCCAGGTCACAGTTTTGGGGCAGAAAAGTGCGACCTCAAGGCTAGGTCACAGCTTTTGGGTCGATAAGTGTGACCTGCAGATCCGGGTCTCTCGGCGGCAGATTTCAGAAAAATTTTCCGTCTCAGCTGCGGCTGATGCCTGTCACCTGCGCAATAGGGCCAGAAACACACGAAAGTTAAAAATTTTAATGTTTGAGGGTTTTAGAGGTGAAACTCACCATAAAAATAGGAAAAACAGAAAATTGAAGAGAAACCCTAGGGTTTGAAATAGCTGGATATGTAGGAATATATAAAATGACAGCGGTCGCAAAAGAAAACTTGTGTGGAGTCGCCAATTGTTAGTATGAATCTTTCGTCGTAAAAGACCGCTTTAGCTATGTATAAAAAAATAGCCCTAACATCGACTACGACTGCCAAATATCTTTAAATCTGTAATTAGGTGATCCAAATAATGCTGCACAAATCCAGATCTAAGCATAAAAGACATTAAGCAGATAAAGTAAAATGTGGCTCCATGCATCCAATAGACAAGACAAGAACAATGTATTTGAAAGAATTTTTGTATTATATAAAAAAGGGGCATCTGAGAGGAAAACAAGAAAGTTGTTTTCCAGTTCTCCTCAATGGGATGGGTTCTTGAAAGTCCTCAGCATTTCAGATCTAAAATTTCTCTCTCTTGTTGGTGTAGAAAACCCAGACAAACATAGAACTCAAAGGGAGCTCACAAGGCAAAAATGAAGAATGTGACCAAGTATAGATTCAGAGTATCTAATGCAATGGAGGTGACTAATGAATGGGGAAAACCCTTCTATTTATAACAAAATATTAGGGTTATCTAGAACTTGGTGCATGAATAAAATATTATTAATCAAATTCTAGAACCACCCTTTAGGAATATTTTATTATATTTGTTGGAGGGAAAAGGTTTTTTGACTTGGGTCAATTCCTTTATTTATAAACAATAAATAAATAAATCATTTATTTATTATTTTGGGGAAATGGTGGGAATATAATTAAATAAATAATGATTTATTTAATTAATTTCCTTGTTTTGGGTTAAATATGACCAGGAAATATAAACAAATGTAGATTTGTTTATTATTTCCTTTTGGGGGTTTCCTGTTTAGACCATAAACAACTTAATAAAGGTGTTTTACTAAGTTATTTCACATAGTGAAAGTAATTTTACTTAGGGTAAAATTGGTCTTACATGGTGTACTTGGTTTCATCTAGTGATAAAAGGTTAGATGACCAAAAAATGTTGTAACAATAAGCATGAAAAATGCTTCACATATATATAACATGAGAAATTGAACATCGAGTTTGTTTTCGACCGGGAAAAGTGTGTCAAAGAAAATCCAAGTTCAACAGTTCAACATAAATGGGATATGGATGGTTCATTTTTTTCTCTGTATGTGCAAATGCTCGTAGAGTACAAACCTGCCAAAATGTTTGTATCTTGTTCTCTAATGGATATTTTTCTAAAATGAGTTTTTGAGCAGCTTTTAGATGATATTCATTATAATAACAATACTCTGTCTTATTGTATTTGCTTGACTATGAAAACTAAAATACAAATTTTTCAAATTCACAATCCTATTGGCCTCTGTTGGCACCTTTTCAAACAACTGCTAATATTATTAATAATATAAATATTATTTTATTTCGTTTATTTTTTTTTTCCACAGAAAAAAAATTGAACTTTCTATTAGGAATAGATAGTCACAAAGCATATGCAGAGAATTTCAGTGTAGCTCCACTTTCCTTTTTTCAAAGAGGAATGGTGATCTCTGCTACTTTGCAATACCTGGGGGTATTTCCAAAGTAGCCAGTAAAACAAAATAACTCACTAATAATAAAGGCACCTCCCTTGATTCATCATCCCCCGGACTAGAAGCCGAAACAGAGATGAGAAAAAAAGGTAGTAGATGCCAAAACGAAGCCCGAAGCTTCCTTTTATCAAAAAGAGAGACTGGCAGTAGAAACTATCCTAGCCTCCGAACAGCAATTTTTTACCAAAAATGGGACCCAGAACCTCCTTACATAAGGAAAACAGTTATGAGCCCTCAGAAGTAGCAATTTTAAGTTTAACAAAAAAATATGTACATAAGTAAATAAACAAAAGAACAGAGTTAATCAAATACCGGCTGTTCCTATTCATGAATAGCCCCATTCACTGACTCGGTTACTGACCAGGACCCCAAATTTTGCTGAGAACCATCTTTAGATAAGCGATCTGCTTCCTGGTTCCTTTCCCTATAAATGTTAAAAACAATGATCTCAGTGAAAAAACATTTGAGTCGACGAATCTCTTTAAGAAAAGCTAACAAAATGTAATTTCTGCACTATTCAGTCCCATTAAACCAAATCACAACATTCCTAGAATCACCAAAAATCTGAATCTGTCTCAAATGTTTCGAAATCAACCAGCAAAGGAGAAAATTAAGGGCTTTAAGTTTAACAAAATTGTTTGTCCCTTACCCAAGGCCCGCCGAAGCTCAATAGGATATAGCAGAAGAGAGGTGAATTACTAATTCAACACCACAAAAACCATTTAAATCTGAGGCCCCATCAGAGAAGGCCCACGGAATTGATTCCTTGATCTCTTTAGGTTGTATGTTACGTGGGGGGCCAGGTTCTAGAGAGGAAGGTATACTGTCATAGCTGGCAGCTCCTTCTGCTGCCAATCTTGCAATTAGGAAAGAATGGTCATGGAAAATAGCCCTGTTATGTGCTATCCAAGCTACCCACGCAATGAGCGGAGGAATTGATATTACTTTATCATTTGGAGGCTCCTGCCACCACTGGGTCCAAGCTTGTAGAAAATCCTCACCACGCCATCTAAAAGGAACATTGATCAGCCTTAATGTTTCTGCCCAGAGGTTGGAATTGAAAGCGCATGGGAGAAAGAGGTGGACAATAGTTTCTCTGGTTGTCTTACAAAGGGGACACCACCCCGGCCCCGACTTTCCCCTTTTTTGAAGAAAATCCCATGTTGGCACCTTTTTCTGAAGGATGCAACAAAAGAAAAGTCTTGTCTTGGCAGGGCATTTCAGTTTCCAGATCAGTTTGTACCACCAGTTCACGGCCTCCCACCCATGCTGGGACATCAGCCATTTATAGCCCGACTTTGGAGAGTAGATACCTGATTGAGCATGAACCCAGCGCAGCTCATCCCTTGAATCCGAAATCTGAACAGAAGAAAAATGTAAGGCTGAAACATATCGACGCCATTCTTCCAACCACCTGTCTTCAAGTTTCAGCTCCATTCCAGAGATCCAGCCTTGTTTCACTAGGGAGGAGGATCTGTGATCAGCTACCTGACTCAAGGTATAAAAACCTCTTTCATTAAGAAAAGCTACCAAAGCTAGAGAAAGAGAGAAGTTGTCAGAGCAACCAACCTAGGGGTCGTAGCCAAGACGGACCTGTGTACCATCGCCTACATTCCAAGCTAAGCCTTGCTCAATAGTTTTTATAGATGCAACAACAGCTTTCCATATAGCAGAAACATTTTTTGAGGACTTGAGTGGAGAGCGAACCCAATCTAGAACAGATCTTTGGCTAATATATTTCCTTTTGATGACTGACACCCAAAGTGAGTCTGTTGAGATCAAACGCCAAGCAAGCTTGGCCACAAGGGATTTTGAAAAAGAGGGCAAATTTTTAATACCCCAACCTCCCCACTCCTTAGGTCTTGTGATTTTGTCCCAAGCGACCCATGGGGTGACGTGTTCCAATTTTGACCTTGCCCAAAAGAATTTACTGCACAATTTATCAATAGAGGCCAAAATGCCTTTCGGAACCCAAGAGATGCTGGCCCAATAAACCGGAATAGCCATCAGCACTGACTTGATTAGAACCAATCTACCTGCCCTTGATAGCCATCTGAAGCTCCATTGATTAAGCCTTTTCAATATTTTTGCAAGCGGCCACTTCCAATCATGGATTCGATAGTTGTCAAGCTTGAGGTGAAAACACATATGCTTAAAGTTGTCCTGAATGGATTTGAATTCAAGGTTCAGAAAACTTTCCACTCTTCCAACTTCTTCAGCAGAAAGACCAGAGGTAGTGAGAGTCGATTTTTGTTCATTGATTTGGAGACCTGTAGCTTTTATAAAAAGGTCCAAAATATTTTTGAAGGCATGACAGTCCTCCAAGCTCCCATTTACAAACAAAAAAATATCGTCCACAAAGAGAAGATGAGTAATCTAGAGATTATCCGCCACTTCTATTCCTTTAAGATTGCCCTGCCTTTTAGCTTTGTGGGTCATTAAGCTTAACCCTTCCGCTTCCAGGAGGAACATAAGGGGAGAGAGATGGAAACCCTACCTGAGGCCTCATTCAGGATTGAAAAAAGAGGTTGTAGCACCATTTATCAATAATGCAATAGCAGTAGAGGTTACACAGCTCATTATCCATCTGAAAAAATCGAATCTAAAACCAAGGTGAGTGAGCAAAAGGTGCAGATACATCCAAATAAATCTATCATAAGCTTTAGAAAAATCAATTTTAATAATAGCCCCTTTTTTTCCACTTCTCTTCATACTATGAAGGGTTTCTTGAGCTACCCCTACTGCTTCATGGATTTGTCTACCATCCAGGAACCCAAATTATTTAGGGGAGATATGTTTGGAAAGGAAATGCTTTATCCTAGAGGCTATGACTTTTGCAATTACTTTATAAACACAAGTGCAAAGGGATATGGGACGAAAATCAGCAAAAGAGTTATGCTGATCAGCTTTAGGGATCAAGGTTAGGAAGGTAGAGTTGAAAGGCAGGTAAATGGACCCTGAGCATCTAGACTCTTCCACAATAGCTACCAACTCATCTCCTAGAGCTTCAAAAAAATGTTGGAAGAATTCAACAGTCCATCTATCCGGACCTGGGCTTTTGTCCTTTAGCATTCCTTTGAGGATGTCCTCCACTTCTTGTTTTGAAACAGGAGCCACAATAGCCTCATTACCTTCTTCATCAATGAAGCTAGGAAAGAACTGGGCTACTCTGATAACTTCAGCTATGGAAATTTCTGCAGGAGCTTTGAAAATAGCTTTGAAATGATGAATGCCCAAAGAAGCCAGGTCCTCAAAAGAAGTTTCCTATTCACCATTTTCCTTAGGGATTTCCCAAATTGTGTTTGCAAGTTTCCGACCTTTTGCATAGTTTTGAAAGAATTTGGTATTCTCAGCTCCCACTTGGAGCCAAATCGCTCTACTTTTCAAGCGCCAGCTTTCTTCCCTGATCAATAAAATACTTCTTCTGGTGGCTTCCAACTCCTTAATTTTTGCCCTAGATTCGACAGATGCATATCCTCCCCCTTCAGGATCCTCCAACAATGCAATCTCTGAGTTGACCTTCTTAAGCTCCTCTTCTTCTTTTGCCTTTTTTTGAGCAGCCCATAATTTAGAAGTTGTTTTCATTTTCTTCAGGTTATTCATAAAGAAAGAGCTCCTTGAGGTTTCAGGGCTGAAGCTATCTTTCTCCCAGGTAGTAGAAAAAATTTCATTGTACGAGTCATCCTTGAGCCAAGATGAGTTAAATCTGAAAGGGATTCTTGGATTTTTATCATCACATTTTATTTCCAAGAAGATAGGAAAATGGTCCGAGACACCCCCTTCACCCACCCAGTGCCGATAGATCATGATATTTTCCACCCAAGTTTCACACAGCAAGAAACGGTCAATCTTCTTGCCCACCCAATCCTACCCAACTCTTCTATTTCTCCAGGTAGGGCGCAACTTCAAGAGCGGAATATCCACTAGATGAGACACGGCCAGATGGTTCCTGAAGAAGTCAGTGAGAGGGTCAACCCTGGCCGAGGCTCCCCAGGACTCCACTTCCCCTAGTGAAAATTTCAAATCTCTGCCAATGATTAGGTTGGGATGAGATATCCAGGAGGATCTGAAGATAGAGGTCCAGAATTGCTCTCTATCCACACATGGCCCATATATGTTTAAGGAGAGGAAGGAGAGATTAATCTCACTAGATAATAACACCAAGGCCAGGCAATTCACTGAGCCCTAGGAAGAAACATATCTTAACTTCTTAGGGTTAAAAATAGTAACCACACCCCCAAATCTACCCACGGCATCGAGAGCATGAAAGACCCAATCAGGCAGTAGTTTGGAGATAGAGTTGATTACTTCGTCCCCTTGCCCCAGATTTTCCTGAAGCAAGATAATGTCCGGATTCTGAGATCTCACAAGTTTTCTAAAGGCTAGCTTTTTTGGCTGGCTAGCTAAGCCTTTGCAGTTAAAAGAAAGGAAAATCATGGTACACCTTCAGGGGGTGGTCGCTCTGCTCTAAGCACCTCAGTAAGAGACATCTGTCTTCCATCAGCTATATCAACAACAACTTTTAGATGAGCTTTGGAAAGATTTGATTTTCTACCTCTCATCTTCCTAGGCCCAACCGCTACAGGATTCGGTGCTAGACCACCCACAGCGAGTCCTTTCCCAGCCCTATTTACCCAAGGTCTAAGGTTATAAGGGAGGGAGTCAGAAGAAGAGGCCTGGGGGCTGGGGGGCAAAGGATCGCAAACATATTGGGAGGAGGAGGGATTAGGAGGGTCAAGAACAGAGAGAATCACACTATCAAAAGACGACAAAGAAATATTCAAAGTCGAGAGGTCATTGAGAATCTTCCTAGAGGGACCAGGCTCAACAAAATCAGACATAGAAAAGAAAAAAGAGGACTGTAAAGTGAGAGGGTCAGAATAGGACATACCCGCCTGAGACGCCCCAACTAGTTCTGGAACTTGTAGGGGAACCAGGGAGTCTGCTAGATCCTCGAGAGGAAAGGAGAGAGGGGTTGCTTCAGCTGCCTGATCCTATGTCGCGTTCTCCTTAGAAGAAGGGGGATCTTCCTGCATAGTGGGACGAGGTGCAACTTCCTAAGGGATCTCTTCCGGATCTGAGAGTGTGACTTTCTCCTTTTTGCACTGATTTTTCTACCTGCGACGTTGACGATGTCCAAGCAGACATTCCTTCTCTAGATGGCCATACTTGTGACATCTATTGCGATGAAATGGAAGGTGCTCATAGTCGAGAGTCTGCAAGAACTCCAGATCCCTGTAATGGAGAGTTATAGCATCTGCCAGTCCTTCCCTAGGGTTCAGACTCACGAGAATGAGAGCCACACTCCGATCCTTGGTTTGAATATATGACTTATCTGCTTCCAAAAAAGTGCCCAACATATTGCCAATGGAGACAAAAACAGAGTCAGTCCAGAACTGTAGAGGAAGACCAGGGAGCTTGACCCAAACCGGAGACTCTGCCATTTTTTCCTTCTATGCATCGAAAAAATGAGTCCATCTTCTGAACAGAATAGGTCTCTTCCCAAAAAACCAATTTCTTTCGAGAACTCAATCTACTTGTTCCCTTTTGTCAAACGTAATATTGAACCATCCCCTTACAAGAATTGTAATTTCTACAGGTAGGTCTGGGGATTCTTTCCACGCAGATTGGGCCCAGTCAGTAATGTAATCTGCTGAATACTTCCGGCCCCTTACTCTTCCAACCAACATAGTCTCGGAAGCTTCCATGGCTTTATCAATGCTTATGTCCATGCCCAACAAAAATTTAGGCCTAGCTTCTTTCTTCTTGATGGGTTTAGGTTTTTTTCGCTTCTCTCCCACAGCTTTCTTGAAACCCTCCCCTTCTTCAATGAGATTGGAAATGGGAACATCCGCCCCCACTGAATTAGGCAAGAGCTGCTTGATTTCTTCAAGGGTTTTGTGGGGCTCTACTTCCTTGCTTTGATCCGGCTGGACATAGGGCCTGGAAGCGACCTCAATTTGAGGGGCACAATCCTGATTCTCTGAGGCCGATGATCTCAGAGGTTGATCAACCACCTCGTTCGAGGAAACCCTAGACAGACCACAAAGGGGAAAAACCCCACCCCTCACAGGAAGAGACGACCCACCCTCACTCTGCACAATAGGAAACTGACCCTTTGCTGACACAGGAAGAACAAACTTCAAAAGAGCTTGACCTACCCCAGGAAAATGCAGCCCCGACGACACCTCATGAAAGGACCCTCCCAGGGGAGAAAAACCCGCAAGGGGATGGACCCGTGGAAAAATAAGACCTGACGAAACTTGAAAACCACAACAACCCACAATCTAAACCCTCGGTAGGAACAAAAGGAGAAGAAATACCTTGAGGTGCCGACAGAGGAGGAGGCCGAGCAGGATTAATCGCCGCTCTGAAGCCTACTTCTGATGCCGAAGGACGTCCACTGATTAGATCTGTTTGCCCGACCTTTCGACACCCACTCCAGGAACTGACAAGGGTTTCACCAAGAAAACTAGCCCCATTTGAAAACCCCCCCAAGGCCGCCTCAGCTGCAAGATCGTGAGAGAAAAACCGTATTGGGGAAAAAGAGCTTGAGGTTTTTCTTCGAAATCTCATGCCCCCAGTAAGTAAGGAGGTCCTCAAGAGAGGGTTTGAGCTCCACCGTGTCACTGTCGAAACCCATTGTAACCGTCGACAAACCCTCTTAAAGCGACACCAAGGAAGCACGAAAAACACTTAGCCACAGAAAACCTAGCTCCTAAACTTCGTTGAGAAAGACAGAAATGGCATAAAGAGTAGAAATCCATACTTTTAGCTGAGAGGTTAAACACCCTACGTCTTGCAATGGACTGAGAGCCAAGAGTGAAAGACAGAGGGGGGCGTTGGAAACTTCTACAGAAATGACAGGCTAACTCCTGTCACATCCATTGTTCCCCATATTATTTTATTTCGTTATATGACTGCATGTATCATATTCAGTCTTCAAATATCACACACAAACACCCAATTTTTTTTTTTACTATTTTATAAAAAAAATAACCATTTCAATTAAAAAAAAATTAAAACAATAAAACATAAAATTTGTTCATAATAAAAAAATATAATTACCACTTTTTGAAGTTATTGACATGATAACTCACTGGACTTATATATTTCCATACTCTACACATTTTATATGGCATGAACTCATGGATGCGTATTTCCTGCGTCAAATTCTATAACGTATCTGGATTACAAGTAAATTTATAGTTTCACGAAGTCGCCCCTGTAATACGAATCCTAAGCCGGAGACGTTCTCTTTGATAATTATATCATAAGAAGAAGTAGGAGCCGGGCCCTTGGCTTTGTCAAATACTATGGATGTCGCTATTATTTCTAATATGTGGAGACAGGAATCTTGCTCCATGTGTAGTGCACTGAATCATTGGGTTACCAAATCTGGGGTTAATAAATTAG
>JAXQQM020088796.1:0-32535 GCA_034641835.2 Pinus albicaulis
ATCAAAATCTCATTTTCCCCAAATTGGTAAACGCATAGCGCCAAGGCCAAAAAGTGAAACATGATTTTTTAATGGTTGTTGGCCTCTTTATTTTGCTCCAAATCTCTTGAAACATTTTGAAGTTGATGTACTCATCACTAGGAACATGAATATGCTGACTATTTTCCATTTGTATGGCCCAAAAAAGAGCGTAGCGCTAGTGGCGTTGTGTGTTTAGCACAATTTCTGCATGCTAAACTGTCACAAAAATCAAAATTTGCACAAAAGTGCCAAAATTGGAATTTGCTTGCTAATCAAGGGTTGGAGGCTTGGAGAGACACCTCAGCAAGAATATTAAGCTTCTCTTTCTTTTTTGACTCGGTCAAAGCTCGAATCTTTGCATGGGCACATTTGAGCTTGGCCCTTGCAATCATGTTTCTCATGGCATACTGCTTCGCCATCTTCCTCTGAATATCAGTGTCTTTCTTGGCTTTCTCTAACAGGCCCTCCAGATGCAAATTGGCTCTCTCATGCCAAGACTCTCTGTCTCCGTCAATCTTTATGGCAAGCAACTCACTTGGCGTAAGTTGCTCTGCCAATTCAGCCTCTTTCTGCCTTTCCCGAGCTAAAGCCCTCTTCATACCAATGGTCCTTGGTCTCTATCTAGGAAGCTAATCTTCCTCATCATCACTATCATAAAAACTACCCAAGGTCTCATCCAACAAGGCCTTGGCCTTTCTGGCTACTCTCTGAGCTCGGATTGCACTGACCTCACTGATGATCTACTTTGTCTTCAACTGCTAATTCTCTAACTCAAGAAAGTTAATCACATTCCTTTCTCTACCAAGATTAGCTTGAATCTCACTAATCTTGGAATCCTTGCCTCTGATCAGTGCATTGGTGATTCTAACCTCATCCTCATCATCAAGATCAATCAACTGAAACTCCTTCTCAATTTCATGTTTGTCCTCCTCCTCAACATTGATAGGCTCTGTAGCCTTTTCCTTGCCCACTGTCTACCTGTTTTGCTGATGAAGAAGGCATGGCCCCTTTCACACCATGTGAAGCAAACACATGCATGTGGCCTATCTGATATGTCAAGGAAAATGGCTCAATGTCAATCATTTTAGTGCCAGCTGCTACAATGTCTCTTTCACTGCTTAATGCTCTGGTATCATGATGTGATGGTGAAGGGTTGTAGAAAGGTGATGAGGTAGGATCAACATGAGATGAATGGATGTGAGTGGGTGGTGATGCATGAGCAGCGGGATGTGATGGAGGAATGGATTCGAAAGGAGAGATGATGAAGGAACATCCTGCTCATGATGAATAGGTGCGCTAGTGAAATCTTCATTGGAAATGAATGAATCCCATGGAATGTTTCTCTGTTACAGATGATGCATGACCACCATATTGATGAGTATATGATGAAATAGGCTCTGCATTCGCTGATTTTAATCTCTCTTTTGCACAATGTATGTCATCTTGTCAATGCTACGGAAAAGATAATATGGTATGTGTAGCATTCTTACTCTAGTGAAATGCATAAGAAGACGGATATGGTATGAATAGAGGTGGGAAAACCTTCCCTCACGAGTGAAATATTTCATTATTATCCTCATCATGGGAACATACCAGTCAAGGAGATGAGAAAAATGGAAAATGGACTCGTTGTGATCTTTATACCTAGGTTTGAGGTATGGTTCAAAAAAACTCATTTCCAGGTTTGCTTTTTTAAACCACCTTTCTCCCACACTAGGTATCCCTGTAGCAGCTGCAATGGCATTGGTGGACATCTCAAAAGTAACCCCAGCAAGATTTACCTGCTTTTCATGTAGATTGATGATGAATAATCTTGTTAACTCCAGGTGATTTTGGACTTGCTGCACTCTCTCACAAAACTCAAAGCAGCCCACATGTTTGAAACAAGAGACAGTGAGAGGAGAGGCCATGAGTTCCCTTGTGGTGATAAGTTCAAATCTGTTTATTTTTCCTCCCTTGTGATCATTTCTCCTTGGCATTTGTGCCTCACCAACAATACCACTATCCTCTTCTTCTGACATTTTCAAATTCAGAATTGTAAAACCCTAGGGTGTAAGTGAAATGAATGAGGGGAAGGGGATGAGGTGACTAGCTTGAAAGGTGAAAGGAATAAGTGAAAGGGAATGTGTGAAGGGAATGGATGCAGAAAATAACTGAAGAGACAAACTAGATGAATGAAAACCCTAAGCCAATGAAAATCCCCTGTTTATGACTAATATTTCTTTTAGGAGGATGAAACAAGGGTAAAAATAGTGATCACAAGCTAAAATTAGGTTTTCCTTTAGGATTTCATTTCCATTCAATTAAAAATCACTAAAAATCTTAAAATCAAGGTTAAAATGTGTACTTACTTCTTAGAGGGCTATTTGGAGGACTTTTGGAAAAAATTGGAGAAGTCTTGAACTTATTTGAGTTGCTAGATCACTCAAGAAGCTTTCCTGTCTAAGCGTGCAGTGCTAGTGGTAAGTGTACAGCGCTTCTGCAAATGTGCAGTGCCAAGCTCCATGCGCACAGCACCTTCACAAAACACGTTGAAGATTTCGGGCAAGGGCGCAACACCAATATCCAAGCGCGCAGCACGAGTGCAAACGCACAGCGCCAAGAAAGTTAGCACAATTTAGCCCAAAAACTCACAAACTTTTCCTTTGTTGAATACTCCTGATGTTTTGAAGGGAAATAATGATTCTTTTGAATTATTTTATGGGCTTTTATAGGCATGTGGATTTAATTTAGCTTGAAAACCCCACTTTCTAATGTTTTTGAAGTCTTCTTCCTTTATCACTGATAATCTTTGACACTTTTTCATTTGCAGGTTGGATCAATCTGGAGCTAGATTTTCTTTTGCTTATTAAGTCTTGACATGTTCACTTTAACGGCTTTGGGATTTCACTTATTACATATAGTAGCATAAAATTACATTAGAAAAAATAAAATAAATTACATAAATGACTTTTTTATCAAAATGAATTTTTGATAAAAAGTCCTAAAGCTAAAAATAAAATCCTTAAAACATATGAAATCATCATGATTATCTTTGTTCAATCCCTCTCATATGTGTGTTGACCTCATCAGAATAAAGGAAAGACCTTGAAAAATGCAAAACCCTAGTGACTTAATGAAACTGCTTTTTTGACCTAATTTTGAATGAAATTTTGACTTAAAAGATTTTCAAGTGAAACAAAGCATTTCATAGGTGTTTTTTATGCTCAAAGGGATATGGGAATGAGTCAGCAATATGAATCTTAGAGGGAGAAAAAATTTATTTGACAAAGACAACCACCAGCGGAGCAAATTTATTTCTTGACCTAATGGAATGATAAAAAAAATTATTCGGTATGAGACACCTAAGTTGCACATGCAAATGTGTTTTGATCCCTGGTGGAAGTATATCAATATTGACACTAACACAAAGGTTTAAAATTCAACATGAAGGAATGTAAAGAATTTATCAAGCGAGAACATAGTGAGGTTGACCTTGCAAATGCCATTCCAAGGAGTTGCATGAAAGGTAATTTCACAAAGCTATTGCTTATCATTCAAAAATACTTCACTTGTGAAGAGAGATATCATAAGGTTTATTCTTACCACTTCAAGCTTCTTCTACATTTTGTTGGTAAGATATCTCTTGATCTACCTTTTTATTTATACAGAAGCTTAGCAAAAATGTCAGATAAAGTTCAAGCTAAATCTGACGGAAGTGAAACCTCACTTTTTCATCATGGTTTAATAAAGTTGTTGGTTTTATATGAGTTAAAAAGACTAGGCAGAGACTGGTCTTCTTTTCTATTTGTTAGTTGTTTTGAAGTGGATGCCAATACCCCTAAAAGAACTCCTAAACCTAGAGGTATAACATCACCTTCAGTGGCAGAACAAAATGAACCAGTAGGGGCAGAGAAAAGTGAACTAGTAATCATGGAAACAGAGAAATTGCAGAAACTTGATACACCTGTTGTTTCACCTACAAAACAAAAGTCAACTATGAGCAAACCTGCAAAAAAAGAGCCAACTGTGAGTCAACATGGCAGCAAAAGGATTACAAGGAGCCAAATAGTGGCTAAAGGCAATTTAGGACACATTCTAAATTCTATTGATATTGAAGAGACTCCCATAGTCCAAGCTAAGGATATAGATGAGGGAGGAAAGAAGCTCAAGAAAGCAAAATAAAAAAAGAAGTTAGATTTTGAAGGTGAGGATGTAGGTTTTATGTTTCAAGCTAGGAAACCCATGACAAGACATGTTAGAAAACTTTTGGAAAGAAGTAAAGAAGTTCATCCAGCCATTGACATTGTCCAGCCACCACAAAGCATTATTGACCTTTCATCACCTGTAGAAGAAGATCCAGTCATCAAGAAAAGGAAAGGAAAGGACAAAATTATTGAAAAAAAAGAGACTGAGGTCTTAAAGGAGAAATTGTAGTTAGCAAATCATGAAATAGCAGTCATGAATAAAGAGGCCAGGAAACATAATGTCCAAAAAGTGAACTTTGAGAAAATGAAAGAGATTTGGGAAGAGCATATTGATAGTGTGTCAAAGACCTTATATGATACACAGCAACTAATCAAATGGACTATGCCATTAAGAAAAGAGGCGAAGCATGTTAGAAGAATGAACTTGCACCTGAAATCTAGCAACAAAAAGCTGAAGGACCAAGTTAAAGACCTCCAAGAGTAGTTAGAAATGATCCATGAGGAGTTGGAGAAGAAGGGTTTAAATATGACAGTAGTTGAGGAACCCATAGCTCAATGTAATATTCCTACTTAGCCCAAGCTAAGAGGAATATTCAATTTTGTTTCATTTTCTGTTGATTGAATAAATGAATCAAGGAGGACATGTAAAACTCCTGAAAACAATGAATAAATCCATGCCTATGTGAACAAAGAAAAATCTGGGCCATATAAAATAAACACTTGCAGGTGTGAATGGGTTTGAACTATGAGACTGGGTCAACCTTCACCAAATCCACATCCCAGTCTAGATGCAATGTACCTCATGGATTCACATCGCAATTCTAGATGGAGGCTCCACATGTGAAAGGAGATAACTCATTGACCTGGTTTAGGGTTTGACAAGGCTTTTATCTTATAAAAGGAAGAGGAGAGCAACATGAGAGGTTATTGATGATAATCATTTTATGAATATATTGTCTGGTTAGACATATATCATTCTCTGGATGTTTAGCTAAGAATAATGTTGTTTAGCATTGGGTGTTCCTAAGTGGGAATCCCACCTCCTTCCTAGAGCAGCTCTTGGAGGAGCCTTGTTTGTCTTGTCCACTATTTGGGATTTGGACAAGCTTCATCTTACACCCACAACGTTGGTCCTGTTTAGGATTGGGTTTTCCTTGTGAGCTGCAGCAAGTGGAGGATAGATCTCTTCATATCTATGCTTCTCTAGCACCCCTTTTCACTGGGAAAGCCATCTATCGCTTTGACAAGAGTTTTCTAGACCTTGGGAGCTTCAGATACAGATCTTTCCATCATGCCAAGGCATACTCAGAGTCTAAAATGCAGTTCCTTTTTCAGTACTATTTTATTTGGAAGAGAAGAACTACAGGGAGTTTTGGCATCATCTTGGAGGAGAGATCTCTAGTGATTGGATCCTTCCTTTCATTGTGGTGATCCATGGATTGGCCATCCAATCCATGTTTGTTTCAGATCTGATATTTTGTACATCTTATACATCTGAATTTTTTGAATATTACTGCAGATTTGTAACTTATATCTCAGATCTACTCTTGTACTTTCATGTTCTGCTGAGATCCCTAAGGGCAATGTATAAAAGAGCCTTTCTGGTATACAGATCTGAAATAGATCTATCATTTTGTATATAGATTTTCTCTAGATCTGAGTTGTAACATATTGTTGCTTCAGCCAATGAAAATAACACTTTCAAGCTTATTTAGACATTTCTTGTGGTTGTAGCACCTCATTTCTGAGGGTTTCTTCTTGTAAATCCTTCTCCTTTCTATTATACATTGTATAAGCTCTATTTTAAATCTGATTTACTGTTATAACAACTATTTTTGAGCTACCATATTGATATCTTGCAAACATTGGGCTGAACTGGGTTATTTTTCCAGCAATGTTGTTTTGTATTGCTGCAGTCCCCTCTTTGGGCATTTTCTCGCTGCACTAGGTGTGGGGAGACCTGTTTAACCCACCTAGAAGGATTTTTTTTTCTGATCCCCTCTTGGATTTAGGACTTAGATACTCAGATCTAAGGGATCCAAGGGATAGTTTCAAGAGATGTAGCATCCATTCCTGAAAAATTCATTTTTCAGGCATGCCTTGCTAGCAGTCCCGATTTTGGGATATTACAGTTGTATCAAAGCATGATCTTTGGCTCAGCCTATGAGTCTCAAAGAAAAATATCAAGATGATGAAAATAATGAGCTTGCTCTCATCAGTTGTTAGATCCAGAAAGGACGTCTCCAAGGAGGTTAAGAAGATAGAAAAAGGATAAGAGGAAGGGCCATGCACTTCCTACTCTCACAAAGAAGAAGACAAGAAGCATGGAGGACACCTGGATCATCAGATCTTGAGTGAGTACCTTGTTGAGTACAATTCTCAAGCTAGAGCCTTTAAGGAGACTCTAGCCTTCCCACAGTTCATTCAGCTAAAGGAAGGGGGGAGACCCTGCAACAAGGGAGAAATCAAGGGCAATAGATTTCTATTGTCCACTTTTGATGGGACATATGTAGCCAAAGCTTGGGAAAAAAGACTTAGTGCATTTTTCCTACTACATCCAGTGGTAGAGAGAGAAGCAATGGAGATTGCATCACTGCACCTGAAGGGTGAAACAAGAAATTGGTGGTTCAGCCATGTGAGACATGCAAAAGTATCTTCTTTTGCAGATTTCACTCAAAGGGTGATCAAGAGATTTGAGGAAGAGAAGTCCTCACTATCTCTTGAGGAGATTTGTACTAGCACTATGAAAACCTTGGAGGAGCAGCCTTCAACACTAGCAGTTGAGGGAGCCAACAGAGTAGAAGAAGGAACTCTTGCAGCCATACAAGATGTTCCCAAAGCTTATCAAGGTATGATTGAGTTTCCACCTTCTATTATTGTAGAAACCATTTTTGAGGGTTGTGGAAACCTTCTATTGCATGACCCAAAATCATAAATTACTGCTAATCTAGAGCAGAAAAGTTGCAGTGCACTGTCCAAGAGCAGCAGTGAATAAAGGAGGACCCGTTCCTCATGGGAGCAATCAGATGTCAGCTTCATTCAGGAGGCAATGAAGACAAGGAGTAGACATATTGAGATTAGAAACATTTTCTCCTCTCTAGATGACACTTTCTCAATGAGCATTCCACATCTCAAAGAGAGACTTCTACTTGTATCAGATCCAATACCCCACTGGTTTTGGAAGACCATGCATGAGGAGGAGGTCTCATCAAGAGATCCCATGGGAGGTGCACTTCAACATTCCATGAAGTGAAAATTTCTTCAAATATTTGAGGAGGTTGGTGTCCTACAAGGGGAGGATAGCAAATGTTTGCATAATGAGGTCCATGATCGACCGGTGGATGAATGGATGTGGATGGTGAGCAAGAAGTTGGAAAGCTACTTGCAGATCTATGATACCGGGTAGCAGGAGGCTTGGCTACACTGGTTACTTTTGAAAGAGTTTGGCCATCATCCTCTTTCTAAGGGTATGTGGAGGAAAGATGTGTGGTAGGATACTTGCATCATTGAGCAGCAAGGAGTATGGACACATTGTGTTGATATGACATTCTTCATATCAATTACCATGTTTTCACCACATGATTTATATGATGAAGGTATGGGAGGTAGAAAATTTTTTTGTTGCTTTGGATGTTCTTGGGAGAGCAAGAGCAGAGTTCCTCTCACACTTTGCATGATGTTGCAGGAGGAGGAGATGACATTATCTCCTAAGCCTTTGATGATCTGGGAGTACTTCCACTCTAGAAGGAACTTCTTGTTTGTAGCAACATTATGGAGGATGTCTTTGACAATGAAAATGTCAAAGAAAGGAGCTATGTATTGGCAAGAGCCTATTTGCATAGGCCAACAATGCTGTCACTCTGGAGCATGAACTTATGGATGGAGTGTCCCCAGGATCATTCCACTCTTGGTGCACTTGATGGACAAGGAGGAGATGAGAAATATGGAGTAATGGATGGAGACATCTATTGCTGTGATGTGTTCTTCTTGGCTTGGATTTCCAAGTACATGAGGAAGGATCTTCATGCAGCATATGGTTCATTCCTCTTCATGGGAGTGTGTCATACCACTATGGAGGAATCATTCATATACATATGCATCATATTGCTCTTAAAAAATGGTAAGAATATTGTTTTTGCATCCATGGATTATCTAACAAAATATTTGGATACTCTTACCATTCATATTCAGTGCATTACTCCACAAGAGGGCAAGCTTTTCATTGAGCTCCATGGTCAACGTTGGGCCAAATTGTATGATGGAGACAACCATCTCTTATATGGCCATGGGAAAGTGTTGTATTACTTCATGTATGTTCATTTGTTGTATAAAACCATCTATTATTCATTAATAAATGAAATAACATACATAGACCACCATGTATCCAACAACCACTTGCCTTGTAATTTTTTGAAGCTGCAGTTGGAAAAACTGCGCTGTAACTTCATGGGAGACTGTTGGTACCTTCTTGCACCATATCTCCATACACAGTACAGTACATATCTTCTTTAGGTAGAATAGGTATTCTTTGTCATTTTTAAAACAACTGATGATATCATCAAGGTATACCATAGTAAAGAAATTTAGAACTGGAAACATGGTTCTTCGGAAGGTGTCTCTGGTGTCCTTTGGATCGGGAAAATTTGGTCTGAATTTGAAATTGCTCCCCGTGAACTTGAAAAAATCTTTGAGTTGATTGTTTTGAAGTGGTATCATCTGATGATAACCTGAAATACTATCATGCAAGGACACATGGTTAGAAACCCCTAGATTTTGTGTAGTATGATCTATTTTGGGAATAAGGCAAGTGTTCTTTAGGGAAGGTTTATCTAGGTTTCTAAAGTTTAGACACATCCTATGTCCAACTGTTTTCTTTTTAAGTGATAATATCTGATCAAGGTCTTTGCGTTCCTTTTTGAAAGGGTGGTTTCTTGGAATGATGGCTGTGTCATGGTGTTTTGAACTAGTTTCTCGACATATACTAGTGTTTTGAAAAATTTTGCATAGTCTTTCACTTCTTAGTTTTTTGTGTAATGACAAGATTTTAGATAATTCAATCAGCTCGGGTATCTCAAGACTGTTTTCATTATATCCCTCAATATCAAATTTACCAGACACATTTTTAGGATCTATAGAAGTGCTCACAATATTTAAAGTTTCACTTGGAGAAATAAAGTCTTTGGATGGCGAGGTCCTTAGGTAAGGTAAAAACATGAGGCTTTCTTGAACCTGATTTCCAAATATTTTTGTCCCATGCAGGTTTTTTAGTGCTTCTGTATTGGAAAAACATGGTGATTGCACTTTTGAGGTTTGTCCTTGGTTTGAACAACTTGCTTGAGAATTTAAATTGTTTTCTATTTTCAAAGTTTCATTTTCTAGTTCTTGAAGATCAAGTTTTGTTTGATCAGGATGCAAATGTTCTGGGTCATGATAGTTCTGAGTGTCAAGCTCATCATAGAGAAGCTGATTTGACTGTTGTAATGTACCCAAATTAGTTTCAACTTCACTTGACTGTTCATCAGTGTCTTCTTCGGTATGTAAAATGAAGGAATCAAGGTTAGAATGTACAAAATAAAGAGGTATGTTTTCTAGTTTTTCTTGACTACTAACCATATACTTCATGTGTGATTCTCGGTATAATCTTCTTGTCTAGTTAAAAATAGGGATAGTAGCATAAGACATGCCCAGTTGAATGTTTCCTTGAAGCTTGGCCCCCCAAGACTTGGATAAAAGCATTCCATACTTGGGGGGAATGTCTGCGACCACTATGTCCATGACCAGGTGTTTAGCCGGTACTTGTGCCAGATTGACACAAAGATATTTGATTAGGCCTAAACACTTGAATCTACTTGAATCAAATGAGTACAAGTCTTTGTAAGGTATAGTTATTTCTAGGCCTAATCTTTCCATCACTAATTTTGGCATGAGATTGTGAGAGGCACCGGAATCCAGCATGGCATTATGTAGGATTTGGTCGTGCACATTCAGGCTGATGTAAAAGGGAGGAGTGGTTCCTTCTTGATACTTTCCTTCTATTTTTGGTCCAAATAAAAACTCAGGAGTGTCATCCGCCAAGTGTAAAGTGTCTGCATCATTTCCTATGTTTAGGACTTTTAGAACTTGGGATTTTTATGAGATTTGGGCAATCAGTTCAGTGATATCCATGGTGATATTGATTTTGGTAATTTCCCCTTCAAAACTGAAAGGTATTTGTATTTTAGATATATTTGCATCAGTTTTCTTAGTCATAAAATTTTCTGTTAGTTTATCTTGCTGATTCTGATTTGGAGCTTTGTTCACCAAAGTTTTCTCAGGGGCCTTAGTAGAAGTATTAGGACAACTTGGGTCAATGTTTGTTTGGCTAGTTTTGTCTTTGTTTGGATCAGTTTTCTTAGCCATGACATTGTTACTGTCTGCTATTTTTTTAAGAATGGTTTCGGGAGCTTTCTTAACAGCAGAACCTGAGTTGTCTTTCCTAGAGTTGTCTTGGTTTTTCTTACTCCTTAGATCATATTGCCTATGTACTTCCATTATGGAATTTTGTAAACCAATTTTGTGATCTTCAGAATCTTCATAATTTGTTTCGTCTTGGTTTTAGGAGAAGAAACCTTGTTCTTCTTCTGTGAGAAAAACCTCACCCTTGCCATCAGAGCCTATCAAGTTTATATGATTTTCATCGAGGTGTTCAATATCTCTTTCCCCTTCATCAACATAGTTATCTTGGAAGGGTGGTCTGAGTTGTTGATCATTTTCTCTTGGTTTGATTTGGGGGGGGTCTCTTCTGAATTTCTGATTCCAGTTTCTGTTTTGGGGGTTTGGCTGGTTTTCCCTAGGAGGTGTCCTCTCGCTTAGGTTTATCCTTTCCATCATTCTCTCCATGGTCCTAACAAGGTTCTCTATTTTGGAATCTGAAGAGGAAGTGGAAGGTGTGGTCTCATCTCGGTAAGTGACCTTATTTTTCGACCTCATCCTAGCCCTCTTTTCAGTGAGGTTGGCTTCTGCACTAATAGCTCCCCTTTGCATTTCTTCCAAAGTTGTGGGGTCTCTTTCTCTTAGATGGTATGTCATGTCCGGATCAAAACCTTCCAGAAATTTTACAAATGCCAGACCTGGTGGAGGTTTCATGTGAGGCGGGAGGGCATTATAGACACTGTTAAACTTAGTGTAATAGTCTTGGACACTTTCCCCTCTGTTCCTTTTAAGATTATTGTACTTGGAAAGGATTTGTAGGGGATTTTTCTTGATTTCCCACTTGTTTATAAAAGTTTGGTAAAGTGACGGGAGATCATGTATACTATTTGGAGTTAAATTTTTAAACCATTTCTTGGCTTCTCCGCCTAGGCTTTGGGCAAACATCCTCATCTTCATGGTTTCTTATTCTAGGTCCATGTAGTCAAAGGCATCATTGATTCTATCTACATGTTGTTGGGCAGTGGTGGATTCAGCCTCGGTGAAGTGCAGAATTTTGGATTGGTAATCATTTGGCAAAGGTACCAAAGGCTGCGGTAACACTAAGGGTGCATACCAAGCTTCCATGATGGGAGCTGATGGTGGATTTACAGTTGAAGGATTTTTAGTATGGGATGAGGTGATTTTCATAGTGGTGGTGTGAATGGGTGTGGCAGAAGTACTTGGATTGGTAAACTGATTTTGAGCAGACTTAGGGAGAAAAGAGCCGAAGTGGTGGAGAAGCTGGAAATCAAGTGGTGTAGTGGGAGAGGCTTCTCTGCTAGAACTCTGCTGTAAGTCTACGGGCTCAAGATCGGTATGGTCAATGCTAGTTTGTGACTTGGTTCTAAAATGGTTTTTTGTATGGCACAATTCAAAATGGGAATCTTGCAAGGATGTAAGATGTTCAAGTACAGAGCTTGCTTTATGGATACTCCTATTGGTAGTTAAATTTCTAGTTTCAGAAGTTTTCCACAAAATCTTTTCTGGGTCATCAACTATGGTAGGAGGATTTGGGTCTGGGTGAGATCTGGTATTAATTCTTCGTGAAGCCAGATTTCAAATTTAGGAGGTAGAGAGGCTGAAGGTTTCGATTGTTTTTCGAAAGGTTGTCCTCTCTAGGAGTTTTCAACTCGCACAGTGTATGACTAAGCTCTTTAGACTTCTCAGGGCTGATTTTGATGCAGTCCTATAGGAGTCTATGAATTTTAGTAAATTTAGAAGGCCTACTGGAGGCTAGTGGAGTCGCCAGGTGGATGTTTTTGGTTTGTTTTTGAAGATATGTTTTCTATTGTCCACCACCAATATTGACACAAAAATCCAATCTGAATTTTTTTTTTGGGTTTTTTTATGAGTTTTTATATGTAGCCTGATTTGTAAGAGTGTCCTATACCTGATTGATCACTTAGCTAAGGTGTTGAAATAATGAGAGTCTACTCTAAGGCTTTATCGGCTATTTTTCTGATTTAATTTGAAGGACTAATGAGTCTAGAAGATTTTGTTAGGCTATCATGTACTCAGTGTCCCACCGTGATCGCAATTATGTTAGTGAGCGGTGGGATAAATCCACAAGATAGTTTTCCTAAGGGTTGCTGAAATGTTTAGGGAAGTGTGAGTTTGTTTCTTACTCAGAGTCCCACCGTGATCGCCATTATGTTAGTGAGCGGTGGGATAAATCCACAAGACAATTTTCTTAAGGGCTGCTAAAATTTTTAGGGAAGTCTAAGTTTGTTTCTTACTCAGGGTCCCACCGTGATTTCCATTATGTTAGTGAGCGGTCGGATAAATCCACAAGATAGTCTTCTTAAGGGCCGCTGAAATGTTTAGGGAAGTCTAAGGTTGTTTCTTACTTAGAGTCCCATCGTGATCACCATTATGTTAGTGTCCTGTAATTTGGAAGATTGGTAAACCAAATGATAGGGTAACATCATACCAATCTTTGGAGTCCTAGGACCTAGCCTTCCTGGACTCAGAAAGGGTTCTCTCTATTACGCGAAGGATGTGAACTTGTTCACTTTGTATGTTTGATTTTAGGCTAGTTGTTAAGTATATTTTGGTTTGTTTTGGTTTTGAGGTAAAACTGATCAAGTAGGACACATGGAAAGAGATTTCATCAAATCAATAGGGCTATGGGGTCAGATAAAGTCAAGAATGTCTAAATTATGGACAAGGTGTACTGCAGGGCCGATTTAGCAAGGTCAATGGATCCTTTGGGTGAGGTATGAGGTGAAATGAACATTAAGTTTGTGAAAAACAAAGAAGTCTTAAACATATATAGTTTGAAAGAAAATACTCATGAGGTAGGGCAAACCATTAATCTCTATGAACAATACTCAAACTGATAAACATGAAAGATAAACATTCAGGTGAGACATAGAAGCATAAGAACTCCTAACTTTAGAAATTCACCTTCAGCTGTTGGGAAAACATATAAGATAAACAAATAACTTAATATATGAAGAGGGAACTCCTAAACAACATATATCAAACTATCGGGAACTATGAAACAAGTTGGTAAGCATGGAAAAAGGGCAAGATCGAGCGAGACCTCTTTGAATTAACCTAATCAATCAATATTTCATAGAAAGGCTTCAGAATAGGGTTTTGAGAACTTCAAATAAGCAGGGCATACCTTAAATCATATTTGATAGCCATAATACTAACTATTAATGAAAGAAATAAAAATTCTTGGTGGACCTAAGGAGCAGTTAAGAATCCCTTATAATGACCAAGAAGAAGAAAACATCAAAGCTGTAATAAATAGGAGGTTTGAGGTGCTTCCATGAGCATATCTAAAACTATACTTTTCTGATCTAGAGAAAAAAAGAAGTATAAAAAATTAATGGAAACAAGAAAACATAAACAAATCAGGGAAACATCACCATTCACCAAGCTATGGAATCTTGCACACAATGCTCCTCCACCATCAAGCCAAGCAAGCCATTCATCCACTTCATAAAACCAATATTTTCTCCAAGCTCATAAAAATATGTATTGCTCTTAACATGTCAATTTATCCTAGTCTATTACAATGAATCCTCATGGTTTATATAAGCAAAGAGGAGAAAAGCCCACTAGATTATCTAGAAGGCCATTGGCCAAAGCAAAATATCCTAATTTGTCCTTGAGGCCTTACAAGGTCCAAGGCACAAAATATCTCTTCAAAATATCTTTTTTGGACCAAAATAGCAAAAATATTGACTTTTAGGCTCTGAAATACAAGATAAAACTTGCCCAACGCACATTTTCTCAATCACCACACAGGAACGCAGCACTCTATCTCTAATTATGAAAATTTTCCAGGCGCGCAGTACCAAAAAGGGTCTTTTTGTAGCAAGGTTTTGGAGGCCTTCCCGATGTCGAAAAAGGCTTTGTGATGGCCCGTTGGAAAGATATGGACGTATAATTTCCAAAAATATTTATTTTTTCTCAATCTGATCTCTGAAATTTTCCCAAAAATTAGAAAAGGTGGAGGATCCTAGGAGCGCATCACCTGCTCAGGAAAGGTGGCAGAAAGGTGAAAAATGGGTGTTTTTGATCCTTTTGAGGGACCAAAACAACTCCAAATGAGGTGAAATTTTATGAGCATGTTACTCTTGTGCCAAGGAACCCAAAAATGTAAATTTTTCCTGCTGAAGATGCTCTAGAAAAAATCGCAGCGTCCAGGGTGCTGCGCTCCTAGGCTTGAAAATTTGCAAAAAACCAAAAAGTGTTCAATTTTGCTCAAAATTGGTGAGTGAGTCCCTTAAGGGTCATTAGAGACTTGTAAATATTGAGCCAAAATTCCAAGCCTAGCTTGGTAATTCCCATCAATTGGCGCGGGGCCCCTCCTTTGGGCAATTTTTAGCTTCCTCCTGGCAAACTGATTTCTCTTTTTGTAGTGCTCAGTCATCCTTCTCTGTAAGCCTAGATATTTGTTTTCCTTCTCTAACTTAGCCTCCAAATGTAGATTTTCCCTTTCAAGCCATGATTCTTTGTCATGCTCAATTTACAAGGCAAGGAGCTCAGTGAGAGGAAATTGCTGTGCTCAGGATGATTCTTCCTCTCTCTGTTTTTCCAATGCTTTCCTAAGACCCATAGTCTTAGGCCTCTTCCTAGCTTGCCCCTCTTCCTCATTATCTTCTTCATAGGCGCCCATGTATTCCTTTAGCTGTACTTGTGATTTCTGAGCTTCTCTTTTGTATTTGAGCACCCGAGCTTCATAAATGGCAAGTTGGCCACTCATTTGCTTGTTTTGTGTTTGTAGGAAATGAATGAGATATTTTGATCTTTCCAACTCAACCTCTAAATCTCTAATTTGTGCACTCCGCTCCTATACGAGAAAATTAATTATCCTTGTTTCAGTTTCCTCATCACTGCTCAAGTCAATGAGTTCAAATTCCCTCTCTTCTTCATGAATGCTTTCCTGTTCTTTCATTGTCTTCTTGCCTTTATCCTTCATGGGCTTCTTACCCTTGTCTTTCTTTGGCAGTTTACCCTTGCTCCTCAATGATTTGGTGACTTTGCTTTTCACTGTTTGAGTGACCTTGTCTTTCACAGTTTTGGTGATTTTGTCTTTGACTGGTTTTGAGGAGGAGTGCATGGCCCCTTGCCTTTTGAGGGCAGCAAACACATGCCTCCTACCTCTCCAATAAGGAATGGTGAAAGTTGTCACAAACTTATCTTGTACAATTTGATCATTTATAGCCCTAGGATTGTCCTTTTCTTCAAGAATGCTTTCTGCGTGTATCTCATTGCTACTTTGTTGTTGGCAGTCCCTTTGACTATCAATTTCAACCTCTTTTATACTCTCCTCAATAGGAGGACCTTCAAAACTGCCATGTTTTGTTTCTGCACTATCAGAGGTGCCTAGGTTTGACACATTTTCACCTTTAGGACTATCCATCTCTTCACCTTTTTCACTGTTGTTTTTACTGCTTTCATTCTTTGGATCTTGGCCATCATCTCCTTGTCTATTTAAAATGACTTTGAAATATGTTTCTGGGCTATCTTCATCAATTTTGTCACTGCCATGACTGTTCATTGTTTCTTCATCACTGTCTGTTGTAAGGTTTTCATTGTCTTTTTCTTTGCCTTGAGACCCAACACTTTGTCCTCCTTTCTCATCATTGGTGTCACTGCTTGTAACTCTGTTTTCTTCTTGGTTTACCTCTTCATCTGTGTTGCTATTTTCACTGTCTTTCTCTTGGCCAACATCTTCATCTTTGCTGTTGTTTTGACTGTTTTCCTCTATGCCTTCATCATCTTTTCTCTCACTGTTTGTATCATCTCCCTTATCTTCATTATTTTGGTCATCACTCCCTCCCTCATCTTCATTATTTTCTTCCTCATCTTCATCACATTCTTCCTTATCCTCATCCTCTTCCTCACTTTCATCACACTCTTTCTCGCTGTTTTGTTTAAGATGATCATCACTGCTTTCTTCCCGATCATCAGTGCTTTCATCATGATCACCATTTTTAGGGGAAGGTGTTTGAAGAAGGTTTGTTTGGGAAAGTGATTCATGTGAGGAAGGTGAATCAGGGTCAGTGGAGGGCGATGGAGGGGTATGAGGAGGATTCTAAGAAGATGATGGGACATTTTGTAGCGGGATGGAGGGTGAATTGGTGAAGTCATCATGAGTAATAAAGGCCTCCCAAGGAATGCCTTGTTGCTCCAGTTGGTGAGTCACAATGACTTTAATAAGAGAGTGATGAAATAGGCTTGCCATCTGCTGGGCTGGAGGCCTCTTTTTCATGATGGTGGACATTTTTTCAATGCTTTTGCAGAGGAAATAAGGCATGTTTAGTAGTTTGGTATTGGTGAAATGCATGAGAATTATAATATGATAGGAGTAAGTTATGGAGAATCTACCCTCACAGATAAAGTATTTCATGACAATCTTCATGAGGAGGGCATACCTGTCCAATAGATGTGAAAAAGGAAAAATGGCTCTACACTCAGCTTGACAACTAGGTTTTAGAAATGGATGATAATGGATCAAGTCAAGATGTTCCTATTTAAACCACCTTTTTCTTATGCAAGGCATCCCAATGGCTTTAGAAATAGCTTTATGGGTCAACTCAAACCTTACCCCTGCTAGATGAACTTTATGCCTGTAAAGCCTTAGGGAAAATAACTCTGTCAACTGAGGATGGCTTTTGATTTCTTGTACCTTGTTGCAGAACTCAAAACACCCTAATTCTTAGAAATAAGATAAGACAGAAGGGGAGGCTACCAGCTCTTTGGTGTCTATAGGCTCAAACCTATTGGGCTTTCCTCCTTTCTTATACTATCTTCTTGGTCTTTGAGGCTCATCACTCTCCTCTTGAGACATGGTGCTTACTTTACCCCTTCCTCTAATTTTTTAAACAGAAAAGGTTTTTAGCTGATGAATTGATGAGGAAAAAGGTTTTTTAGGAGATATTGGACTTCTAAACAGGGCTAGATGATTAACAAAGAATAGGTTAGATTTCTATTCAAATTTACCTCAAGCTTTCTTTGACACAAACTTAGCCCTATTTGGCGCTTTTATGACCTAAACATAATGAGGAGATGTCAATTAATGAATAATACCTCTTGAAACTGACTCTCATAGCCAAAATGCAATCTCTGAGCATCATTTGGCAAATTCGGATGCTTTCTGCAACTTTCTGGGCGTTCTTGCACCTTTCTGGGTGGTGTTGCGCTTTTCCGCCAGGCACGCAGCGTCGTGGGCGGGCAGGTCTGCACGAGGAGTGTGCGACAGTCGCAGTGGTGGGCGCACAGCGTTGTGGCTCATGCACTGCCTACAAGCGAAGTCGAGCGAAGGCAACTATGGTGGGCGCGTAGCGTCGTCGGCTTGGGCGAGCTTGCACATTGAACTCGGGCATCGGGCAATGGAAATAAACACAGGAACACAGCGTCGGGCGTCGGGCAGGAGGGTCCCGTGCAGGAGTGAACGCCGTTAGTTGTGTTGGGCAGTGAAAAAGAACGCCGGAGCGCAACGCCAAACGGGCAAGGCAGTGAAATTCGGGCGTCGACACAAACGGTAAGAGCGCAGTGCCAAGCAGGCAAGGCTACACGCTACTTGGGCCGCTACTCTGCACGTTGGGCGAGCTTGAAAGAGCGCAGCGCCCGACTACATGCACACAACACTCTTTGCAAAATCACACTGCGAGAAGCTACAGGCGCGCAGCATCTCTCTGCAAGAGCGTAGCACCAGGATTTTTTCGCCCAAAGGTACCTATGGAAGCCAAAAATTCTTCACTTTGTTTTTGCAAAAGGTTAAAGGAGTGGGGAAAAGAGCTGTTGAAGCATTTATGACCACCATTTTGAAAATAATCAACCTCTAGAACCCCTTTGTAAAGTTGCTTGTTACACCTTCCTTTTTACCTCTCTTGGACTGTTTCTTTAGTATATTTAACCATTGTCTTTTGTTGCATTTGGGAAATTGATTAGACATTTGATAATTGTGCTTTTGTGAATATGTGCAGAGTAATGTAAAACTAAATTTGCCTCCTTTGTCCTTTAAAACATACCTGTGATTGTTTATTGGTGAAAAGACAGAGTTTGAAATGATGCTCATCTTGGTCAGTGAAATGGCAGTTGGGAATTCTGCTTTGACAATCTCTACTGTTTGATGAAGGAGGTGCTTATTTCTACTGATCATGCCCATTTGCTCATCATCCAAATGTTTGAGTTTTTGGGGATATGTAGTAAGATAAACAAAAATGTCTTCTAGGTTTTCAAAGAAATCATTTTTCCAAATTGATTACTTTTGCTTCAACAAGGCTCCTACTGATTTATTTGAGGGGTCTTTTAGCTTTTGTAGCCCATCTATTTCTCCATTGTTTATCAAACAATGACATATTTGTATTTTTAACCAAAGTGCACCTACTATTTTCCTCTTCAGTGTCATTTCCTTCTTTCATAGTGGTCTTAGTCTTTTCCTTCAGCTTGTGGCACATCTGATAACTTTTGTTTTTTTGTAGGATTGTGGCAAAGGGAAGATTTCCCTCTACCATTCTTATGCTTGAGACAAATATCTTTTCAATGATTATCTTTGCTGAGATGAACCAAGTTGCTCATATGTTATTGATATTTCTGAGATTTTGCACAGACCTTTGTATGAGCATTATTTTGCTTCTTGTTATGATATCAAGACCTTTCTTGTAGCTTTCAGCTTGTTGTGCCTTTTATCCATTGTAAATGACTATTTAACTCTCTTAGGTGTCATTTTTCCATTTATATGATGAGCTCTTGATTTTCCCTGCAGCCTCCATCTCATGGTGCCTTTTTATCAACTGCCAATGACTTTTGGAACTCTCTTAGGTGTCCTTGTTTGGCTCTGTTCTGCTTTAGACTAATCTTCAAGGCATTCCTGCAGAAATGTTTGGATATAATAGTCTATTCTTTGCAGATTTTATTGTTGGTCCAGGAGGGCGCCTTTGGAAGTTGCTTAAGTTCTTTTAAGAATATGACAAATCTCAGCTCTGTGTTTTCTTGAATTCACCTTCGATTTCCTGTGAAAATGATAGTGTATGGGGCCATGCATGACCTAGGAGAACCTAATTGACTCATTTTCAAGGTCTTAGAAAAGGGATTTTGATTGATGGTTTAAATCGGAGTTTTGAATAAGACACAGGGTTTAGACACTCTGCTTATGCACCATCACCTATAAACCTAGACATCTTCATTTTACTTTGAAGGTTTTTCTAGACAGACCTTTGACACCAACAGTGATTGAGGCAGTTGGTGAGTGGGAGAGAAAACTTGGTTTAACCTGGCCAAACAATATTGTGAAATAAGAGGCTTAGCATCGTGAGGTAGAGGTTATATACTAAAAATCAACTCTTCGTAGAGTAAGATACATTAGTCCATGCAAATCTTTATAGGATGATAAATTTACCATCATAGCCAAGAGAGGAGGGATAGGTGAAAATTTCTAGCCGAGGGGTTTTCAGAAGACACAAAGATTCCTCAATCTTGTTTCTAGAAACCCGGACAAATCATTTAGTCATCTAAACAAGTGGAATTATCGATGACTAACACCAGCATTTCACAGACATCCTTTGGGAGGAGCAGCGTTCAACACCAGCAAGAGTTGAGGGAGCCAACATAGTAGAAGAAGGAACTCTTGCAGCCATACAAGATGTTCCCAAAGCCTGTCAAGGTATGATCGCGTTCCCACCTTCTATTATTGCAGAAAACATTTTTGAGGGTTGTGGAAACCTACTATTTCATGACCCAGAATCATCACATACTAATAATCTAGAGTAGCAAAGTTTCACTATGCTGTCCAGAGCAGCAGTGGAGAAAGGAGGACCCATTCCTCATGGGAGCAATCAGATGTTAGCTTCATTCAGGAAGCAATGGAGACAAGAGGTAGACATCTTGAGATGAGAAACATTTTCTCCTTTCTAGATGACAAGTTCTCAATGAGCATGTCATAACTCAAACAGAAACTTCTACTTGCAGAAGATCCAAGACCCCACTAGTTTTGGAAGACCATGGATGAGGAGGAGGTCTCATCAAGAGATCCCATGGAAGGTGCACTTCAACATTCCATGAAGTGCAAGGTTCTTCAAAGATTTGAGAAGGTTGGTGTCCTACAAGATGAGGGTACCAAATGCTCAAGATAATGAGTCCATGATCCAATCGGTGGATGAATGGATGGGATGGTTGATCCGAATGGAAAATGGCATCAACTCATAGTATTCATCTACCCATGTTATCCATCTACCCATGGAATTTACCCATGGTATTGTAAATGGCATCGACCCATGGTATTCATCTACCCATGATATTTATTCACCCATGGTATTATAAGTGACCCATGGTATGCATCCACCCATGGTATTCATCCACACATGGGATTTACCCATGGTATTGTAAGTGGTATCTACCCATGGTATTGGCCCATGGTATCCACCTATGGTATTGTATCTCAAAAAAGGCTATAAATAACAAGACTCACTTTGTAAAAGGACAGATTGTTCGCCACAATGTAGCTTCTACAGTTATTCTCTGTTTTAATAAAACAAGTTTCTTTGTGGTTTTATTTTCTTTGTGTTCTCTCTTTTTTCTTTTTTTTCCTTTTATGGCATTCTAATTTTGCAGATCTTGTCAGATCTATTTCAAATTTTTAGATCTTGGGGGCCTCCCCCCCAAGATCCGGATCAGTGGTATCAGATTCAGGTTACGAATCCATGGGAATGAGGGTTTGAAGCATATTTCAGTGTCAATTTTTGGCAGCAATCTTCAGCAAACTCCATGAATTTCTCGGGCGGCGAGTTTTCAGATCAGATCTGAAAATTTTGGTGAAAAATTTACAAAAAAAAAAGACTAGATCTAGTGTTAGTATGAATCCTTTGTCGAAGTGTACGAAAAAGGACCACTTTAGCTACGCATAACTAATAGCCCTAACAACAAAAGTGGCTACCAATATCTTCAGATCTGCGATTAGTTAGACAAGAAAATAGCTGCAAAACACCAGATCTATGTATGGAAAGACATTAAGCAGTAAAATAAAAGGGTTTGCTCCATGCATCCAACAGACAAGACAAGAACACAATTTTTTGAAAGAATTTTTATATTATAGGGCACCTGGGAGGAAAACAAGAAGGTGTATCCAGCTCTCCTCAATGGGATGGGTTCTTTGTAGTCCTCAGCACTTCAGATCTAAGCTTTCTCTCTCTTGTAGGTGTAGAAAACCTAATGCAAAAATGAAGCTCAATGGGAGCAAATGATGAAAAATGAGACCAAGTGTATAGATCCAGAGTGATCTAGTAGGCAACAAAAGGTGAAGAATGATGGGGAAAACCCTCCTATTTATAACAAAATATTGGGTCATTCTAGATCTTGGTGCATGATTAAAATAATGTTAACCAAATCTAGATCCACCTTTTATGGAATACTTTATTATATTTGTTGGAGGGAAAGGGTCTTTGACTTGGGTCAAACCCCTTGATTAGTCAAAAATAAATAAATAAATGATTTATTTATCTTTTAAGGGAGCGGTTGGAAGATAATCAAATAAATAATGATTTATTTAATTATTTGTGGGTGATTTGGTCATATTTAACAAGGAATATTATCTAAATAAGATTTAAATAATTATTCCTAGAAATTAATAAGATAAATAAAGGTTTATCTAATTAATTTCTTTGATTTTGGGTTAAAAATGACTGGGAATAATAATTAAATTATGGTTTAATTAATTATTCCATGAGGAAAATCAAACAAATATAGGTTTGTTTAATATTTCCTTTTGGGGTTTCCTAATTTAACATAGTGAAAGCAGTTTTACTTAGGGTAAAACCGGTCTTACATGGTGTACTTGGGTCCATCTAATGATAAAAGGTTAGATGACCAAAAAATGGTGTAACAGATTGCCCCCCAGCGTGCGAGTGTCAGGAGCAAATCGTATGACCGAAGTACGTTGTAAGAATACAATCACTAGACAGCAAAAAGGGATGTCAGAGAGAGAAATGTGAGGTAGATAGTGTGTTGAAGGACTAGACCCTGAGGAGACGAGACTCGCAGGTGCAACAAGTCTCTTTTTATGAGAGGGTACCTGTGCTGAAGGCGGCGGGGGAGGCATACCTATGCCCGCCGAGACAAAGTACAAAAGAATAGTGTGTCCAGTAAACAAGGGACCGAACCATAAAATATGGTTGGCAGAATCATGAGCCAGATAAAAATACAATGAGGAATCCCACATACATGCTGTGCCTGGGATAACAGCCAGGACTTGTACAATAATATCTGAGTACATGAGATACAAATACAACCGAAATGCCCCCTGCAAATGGGGAAGGGCTCACAAAATCTGACTGATACATGCAAATTGAAGAGGCGCTGCAAGTGGCTATGGCCAACATCATCAAATATCTGGAGCTGCATCGAAGGCTGCATAGAAGAGGTCATCCAGGCATGTGGGGGGCTACCTGCAGGGCCACCCCCTCATGAGGGTTGAAAAATCTCACACACACCCGGGAATCATCAAGAGCTGCTGCTGGATCACTGGACCATCAAGTATATGAATCTCGATCATGCTGAAGGAGCTGGAGAAACAATCAAGCCAAAGGGAAAGGAGATATCCCTTTGCCTGATCCTAGGCACCGAACAAGAGTGAAAGCTGGAACCAAGGTACACCGCCCTCTAGACCTGGCTTTTGGAATAAATGAGCTGATGTCGACAGAAGGAGGTCCGCCATAGTTGAGGCAATGAGAGACCCTCAACCAAGGCATGAGAGAAAAGAGTAGAGTGACGGACAGACTGACACTAATGATGATAGTGAAGTGGAAAGGACTGAGTAGCTAATGGACGACTTCCCTTGCTAGAGCATAAAGGGCATGAATGACATGGCGGCAACTGACACAACATCATCAGGGATGGGGGACAGTGAAACTGAAGGTCATAATGTGCGACACAAGAGAGAGACCAATCAATGATGGATGGAGGGCTATAGTGGGGTACAAAGGGACTCGGCATAGACTCCATGGAGGGAATGATGACTCAACTTGGATGCTCTAAGTAAGGGCGACTCAATGGTGCTGCCACACAGTAAAGGCCCCAATGGGGGAACCGTGGAAACATGAGTACATGATGGGAACTCATGACGAAAATAAACACGAACAAGGACAAGTAAGGGGGCAAGATGGTGCCCCAAGTACAAGTGTCGTAAGTGAGGAAATTTGAGTTTTAGGAGGGGTAAAGTGACCCTTCTTGGACAAAATGTGTCCTGGTGGAGTGTCAGATCTCAAAAAACTAATAGATACCCATTTGAGGGTTCGGTTAGAGCTTTCCAACGGTGCATACGGTTCGTCAAACGGGGCTACGGTGTGGTCCCAGCAGTCGAAAGAAGAAACATGGGTTCTCTTTTAATAAGGCAGTTTTCCCTCCAAAATCACTCATTTGCTATTGTTGCTGTGGTGAATGTAGAGAGGAGAGAAGGCCCTAAATCTTGCGGCGAACGTAGCGGACAAACCGACCGTTGGAATCGTGATCCGTCAGGTGCAGGTAAGAGGTCTAACTGTTCTCTTGCATTTTGATGGATTACATTTTCAGTTTAGGGCCCAGAATCCCAGAAACAGTCCCTCCTTCATTTCTACGGCCGGGTCGCACTTTTTGGGGCAAAAAGTGTGACCTAGGACGCAGGTATCAGGGCAAAAAGTGCGACCTGGTCCAGAAAAGAGTAGAAAACTGCGACCTGGGAGATGAGGGGGTTTTGGTGCTGTTTTATGGCTGGAAGTTGGGTTTTGGTGTTTGGTTATGGTTTTCCCGATTTGTATGCTGACAACAATGATGTGTGTGTGCAGGTATGGCAGATTTACGGGTCAACTGGAGAGAGAGAGATCTGGGGACACTACGGGCAGAGATCCAGGCGGATCAGGGCGTCCGTCATGTATTGGCCAGATTTGGGGTTCTCAAGTTCTTGGAGAACCCGTTGATGAGAGCAGGGGAGCCGTTACTGGCCTGGATTATCAGTTACTGGGATCCAGATCAGGAGATCTTTGTAGTGCAGGGGCACAGGATCGAGCTGACGGTCCAGGACGTGTACTTCCTGACTGGTCTCCCGCCACTAGGGATGGTGGGAAACACACAGCCAGTGTTGCCGCGGGGGCGGCATATCATGGAGTTCGTGGAACGCCATTGTCGACCGGGTCTCCAAGTCAAGGGGACTCGAATACCGATCGGGGATCTAGAGAGGCTAGAAACCTGTGCAGTGGCCGCAGTTGTGCTGCGAATCCTGGGCATCCAGGCGTTCCATCACATCACTGGGGGGCAAATGATGATAGTGGAAAGCGTGTTGGGAGGGACCTACTATGGGTGGGCCCAGATGTTGTTGGTGTCGCTAAAGCGACAGTTGTCACTATGCAGGCGGCAGGTGAACCATGACTGCTCATATGGGACTTTGTTGTGCGCCTTCTTCTTTGAGAAGATCCCGACCTTGAGGCCTCGTGTACAACTTTCAGATGGGGGCCCGAGAGAGCCCAGGATGCGCCGTTGGGGACGGCTACTGTGCAGAGGAGGAGGAGGGGCGGTCGGGCGGGTGTTTCGACCGGAGTTTTTTTCCCATTGGGATCAGATGCCATTGTACATAGACGACTATCCCTATAGTGGGATGAGCTACTGTGGAGATCCGGATCTGCCACTTCTGCCTGGTCGAGTCTGGGGGCCCGATGGTAAGTGACAGATTGCTATTCTTGTGTGGGAATGTTAAAGTTTTTGAATAGTAATTGATGGTACTGATTCATGTACTTTTGGTATGCAGATATAGCACCGGTAAAACCGGCCGGATATATGGGACGACCGGCAGCGTCTGGAGCTACAGGTCCAAGTGGGTCGAGAGCGGCGCAAAATGAGGATGCAGCCGCCCTGCTGGAGGACATCCGTCGTAGATGCGAAAGGTTGTTGACCGGAGTATCGGAGCGCGGGTGGCAGGACTTAGACGACCAGTTCATAGAGCCATGTGTTGGTCTACCCTCGGAGTGGCGAGGTGTCATGCGGCGCATGGCGATGGCCGGTCAGGCTATGCGCGATCTACATGCTGCAGGGGCAGAGCCATTGGCCCGGGAGCCTCCAGATAGTGATTAGGGGTAGGGGCATGTGGTGCCCCCTATGATGTATGTAGGGGCAGGTGGTGCCCCCAGTTTTGGGTTTTGTTTGTAACATGCTATGGGCATATCGTATGTATCAGAGTAGATGGACTCTAAACATATGTTTTGCGACACATATTATGGATATGCATCGTCTTTTGATGGTTTATTTAATGTTATTGTCTTGTATGAAATGTGTGTGATAAATGCCAATCTAGAACATGGTTTGCAATACTATCTACATAGTGATTCTGTTCTCGAGGTACATGGTTGAAAGTTATGGTTTCAAACGCACGTATTAAGATTTTCACTCGTAAATAGCGTCTAAACATCACAGGGTTATGCACACGATAAACACCATTTAGTTGCATTACAAGAAGCAGGGAATCCAAACGAACGTGCAGATGGAGGATGCGATGAAAGAGGGCATCAGCTAATAGGCCCCGCACTGCATCATATTCAGCCTGATTGTTGGTGGCAGAACCAATGCATACCCCGTTAGAAAGAACAAGGGCATGCAAGGGGGTGAAGATGGCCCAACCTGCCGAGGCTAGATTCCTGGAGTAGCGACTTGCACCATCGGCGTAATCGATAAAGGGTGTGGACAGGGGGTCCTACAAAATGGTGTGACAAGACAATAAATGAGGGCATGAAAGGAAATGACGGCAGCGTGAGTGTACAGAAGTCATCGGGCGGCAACCGTAGGAGGGAGTGCAAGGGGCAGGATGACCAAGACTCAGACAGGGTGGTGTATGAGGGCTATCGGGAGCATGGGGAGGACTCGGGCTGCGGAGGTCAACAGAGACATAAGTGGAGTGATCTCGGGTATGAGGGTGATCAAGGGACACGACAGGGAAGGATGCAGACGGGCTAGGCTCCGAGTGTCTCGCAGAGGAAGATAGGTAAAGGATGGTTACAGTAGACTCCATCATCTGAACATCAGGGGGGGGAATGTCGATGGGAGCGGGGGGATCCTCAGGTTGACCTGAAGCGTACTGCGCGAGGATAGGAGAGGCGGATTGATTTTGTTCAACCTCATACTCTCGAATTACCTCTAAAGAGGCGCGGTAGTGCGTCAGGTGAGGACAATGGTGGGAGTAATGGCCATGAACGCCGCACAAAGCATAGGGCTTGTTGGTGCGGAGAGTCTTGGGGTTCTTGGTTACGGACGAAGAAGGAATGGGGGCTTCAGGGACCGTAGACTCGGGGAACGCGACTTTAACCATGGGCTGAATACGGGGCAACTCAGGACAAGCATGGGTGGCATGACCAGTGACATCACACAAAGCGCAAGGCTTTGCGGGAGGGGGAGGGACTGGGTCAGTTGTGGTAGTCTTGTCTTTGGGTGCCCCCTTGCGGGCTTTGCCTTTCTTCCCGGGTGCCGTCACGACAGGAGGAGGGTCCTGTGGAGGTGCTGGGGGCACGGTGGCAACGGAGGAAGCTAGGGGGACCGGTTGAACCGGTGTCAAAGCCATATAGGGCTTGGGGTGACCAGGAGGGGTGGCGGCTGGGGGATCAAGGTACCAGACCGGTATGCCCAAGGTCAAGTTAGGGAGAGAGAGGGTGGCCATGACGGGGACAGAATATACTCCGGGAGGGGGAGCTAGGAAAGGGATCTGCCCAGCAAGGTAATGACCAGGAGGGACGGCTTCGAGATGGTTAAGGCTAGGAGGAACCGATCCAGGAGGATAAAGGGGTTCAGGGATACCAGCTGTAGGGGTAGGGCCAGAAGGAGGAGGTCCAGCTGGCTGAGATGAATGGCTAGGAGCGGGTTGCGGAGGGCGAGGAGGAGGTTGCTGACTAGCCGAGGCAGGCCGCTTACGGGCAGCCTGGGACGATTGCATCATGCAAACATTCGATGAGCTGGGATCGGTGACAGGAGGGGGGGGAAGGTTAGGGAAAGTTCCAAGCAGGGAGGAATCTTTGTAAACGCCGGGGGAGACACTGGTCAAGGAATCAATGGTTTGCTTGTTGGCTACAGAAGAGATAGTCGTCTCAAGGGAGGTCTGAGATTTTGGCTCATGATATGTCAACTAGTCAATAGTGACTATCTTTCCATTATGGGGGAAAGAAATCTTGCGAAAGACCGCGGATGGGACAGCAGACATAGCGTAGGTGTAGCTTCGCCCCAATAGAATGTTGTAATCTAGCGGGGCGTCGATGACTTCGACGTCAACGCAAACAGTCTTACCGGCGAGGGTGATAGGACAATTACGAAACATGCCAATGGGCTGGGAGGCATGACCGTCCCACGCTCGAAGGGTGATCGTGGAAGGGGCTAGTTCAGGGGATCCGAGTTGCTTCCAAACCGAAGCGGACATCACGCAGGTGGATGCCCCCTCATCAATGATACACCGGGACACGTTGGCGTTCCAGATTTTGACTGGGATTTGGAAGGCGACGGAAGGAGGAAGAGGAGGATGGTCCGATTGAGTGGCGTCAAAAACAATCATTTGGTCATCAGCAGGATCTACAGCGCCCACGGCAGATAGTAGAGCCTTCTTTTGGGAAGGGCACGACTGGAGGAGTTCCAGTGTGGAAATGGCGGCAGGAGATTGCGCCAAATCATCTACTATGCTATACGAATGGGCAACTCGACTGGGAGCAGCGTTTCGACGTAGTGGGCCCTTAGGTATCTTGGTATGAACCTCAAATTTTGGTTGAGGGATATGTAAGGGGCCACTGGGTGACGAAAGAGGCTCTGGAGAACCTGAAGAAGGAGGCTCGGGAGCAGACTGAGCAGGAGGCTTGGGGTACTGGCGAGACCGAGTTTGAAGGTGAAGATCGACGGACGGGTTAGGATCGGAGTGCATCATAAGGATCTGGTAATCAGAGGAACCAGAAAGGGAAGGGGGAGTGGCTACCTGGCTGTCGGGTGGTTGGGTAGCCATGAATCCTTGCTGAGGGAAAGGATCAGTCAACACAGCTGGTTGGGTAGTGGCCACATTAGGAGGAGCATGAGGGGATGCGTGTTGTCCGTGCAATGTGGCTTGAGTCTCCCACATCTGCCGCATCTGGGGTAAAAGGGGACAATCGTGGGTGTAGTGACCATAAACACCGCAACACGAACAAGGCTTGCTTGTGCGAAGTGGCCTGTCCGGCTTGGGCTGAGTGCCCTGTTGCTGGTTGGCAGTGCTAGGGTCCACACCAGGATTGGGTCCACGGTTACCAGGGGCAGATTGGTTTGGATTGCCTCTCCGCCTTCTTTGAGAAGAAGGGGGATTGGTCGCGCCCTGCTGTGCAAATACTTGCCCTGGAGGGGGCTGTAGGTGCTGGTGCTGGGGTTGTGGAGGCAAGGGAGGAGGAAGCGCATATGCTGGAGGGGCTGGTGCACCAGGCTGCGGATAAGGGTAATGGGTAGGATGGGCAACATTGAGGTAAGCAGGAGGTTGGGCAAAAGGGAGGAGGCATGCCACATCCTGGATACGTGTTATCGGGAGGGGGAAAAGTGCCGGAGGTGCTGGACCCTCCTTGAGGAAAACCATAGCCCATGGGAGGTTGAGCATATGGATTAAAGAGAGCTCCAACGATACCATCAGCGGCATGAGATGCCTCGGGTGCATTGGCACCACTGGGTCTAGGAAGATCAGGGAGAACGGTATAAACATGGCAATTGAGCATAAATCTGGTCATATTCAATCTTGTTGGAGGGCGGCTTCTTCAGTTTGAGGAAAGTGAGAGGCGACATCTTTGCCGATGGGAGCGGGAAGGGTGCGAAGGAACCAGTCCATGTAAACCCAATCTTCAAAGGGAGGGGCTCGACATAAGCTCCGTCTTCTTCGCCATTCCTGAACATGGGCATAAAGGCGTGTGGAAGAGGATTGCTTGAAGGAAGTCAAGAGCTCCATGCCAGTATCGTATCGGAGAGGGAGCTGGAAGTATGACAAAAAGGCTTGGGCAAGAGTCTCAAAGGTGGTATGGGTAGAGGTGGCTTGTTCGACATACCATTTAGAAGCTTTCCAGCCGAAGCGTGTGTTGGAGCAAACGAAGAGATGGAGTCATCGGTAATGGAATTGGAGGAACACCACACATGTGGAAAGATCGGACATGATTTGAGGGATCGACATAGTAGAACAAGGAACTCTTGTAGCCATACAATATGTTCCCAAAGCCTATCAAGGTATGATTGAGTTTCCACCTTTTATTATTGCATCAAAAATTTATGAGGGTGGCGGAAACCTGTTGTTGCATGACCTAGAATAATCACTTACTGCTCATCTAGAGCAGCAGAGTTGCACTGCACTGTCCAAGAGCAACAGTGAAGAAAAGAGGACCCATTCCTCATGGGAGCAATCAGATGTCAGCTTCATTCAGGAAGCAATGGAGACAAGGGGTAGACATCTTGCGATGAGAAACATTTTCTCCTCTCTATATGACACTTTATCAATGAGCATGTCATAGCTCAAGGAGAGACTTCTACTTGCAGCAGATCCAAGATCCCACTAGTTTTGGAAGACCATGCATGAGGAGGAGGTCTCTTCAAGAGATCTAATGAAAGGTGCACTTCAAGATTACATGAAGTGAAAATTTCTTCAGTTTGAAGGTTGGTGTCCTACAAGGGAGGGTACCAAATGTTTGCATAATGAGGTCCATGATCCATAGGTGGTTGAATGGATGTGGATGGTTGATCGAATGATAGCATCAACTCATGGTATTCATCTACCCATGTTATCCATCTACCCATGGAATTTACCCATGGTATTGTAAATGGCATCGACCCATGGTATTCATCCACCCATGATATTTATTCGCCCATGGTATTATAAGTGACCCATGGTATGTATCCACCCATGGTATTCATCCACACATGGGATTTATCCATGGTATTGTAAGTGGTATCTACCCATGGTATTGGCCCATGGTATCCACCTATGGTATTGTATCTCAAAAAAGGCTATAAATAACAAGCCTCACTTTGTAAAAGGACAGATGGTCCGCCACAATGTAGCTTCTACAATTATTCTCTGTTTTAATAAAACAAGTTTCTTTGTGGTTTTATTTTCTTTGTGTTCTCTCTTCTTTTCTGGCATTCTAATTTTGCAGATCTTGTCAGATCTATTTCAAATTTTTAGATCTTGGGGGCCTCCCCCCAAGATTCGGATCAGTGGTATCAGATTCAAGTTACGCCTACATGGGAATGAGGGTTTGAAACATATTTCAGTTTCAATGTTTTGCAACAATCTTCAACAAAATCCATGAATGTTTTTGGGCGGCGAGTTTTTAGATCAGATCTGAAACTTTTGGTGAAAAATTTTCAAAAACAAATACCAGATCTGGATTCCTTGCAAAAAAATACTCAAATTCAAAAAAAAAATTGGCCAAATTGGAGTTCGGATGAGGGAGATATCGCTGATTCAAAAGCAGCAATGTTGAAGCAATTTTTCTGACGACAATTCATGGACGGCGGCTCTCCTGTCATTTTTCGCAATTTTCAGTGCAAAATTTCAGAAGAATGGATATAGATCTGAGCTCTTCTTAAAAAATCACCTGAGTTCAAAAAAAAAATCGGTCGAATCGGAGTCCGGATGTGGGAGTTATTGTTGATTTAAAATCAACTATTTTTTCAGAAATTTTGTGACGGCGAAACAATTCCCGCGTGAATCTGCGGGTCTGGAGTCTCCAGATAGTGGTTTCAAACACATGAGAAGATGCAGAATGATCATTCCATTTCCAAAAACATGTTATAATAAATATTCTGAGTTATATTGACCGAGTTATGCTCATTTTAAATCTGGAGCAGCATTCGGAGCGGGTTCCCTTTGGAGACGTGCCCTCCCACCCTGCTTTAGTAGGCACCTGCTTCACATTCATCAGTTTGATCATAGCAGCGTTCGGCTTGGGTTATTTGGAGATGTGCCCTCCCACCCCAAGCTATGTAGGCACCTGCTACTTCATCAACAACCAGCATCACAGTTATGGGTCAACTACACAAAATCATTTTCATCGAAGTCCATTTGCTAGGCCGCACACTGTTAGTCACACAGTTGGTCACAAGCATTACAGGGTATCTCTATCCTCGGATCTTTGTTTGTCATGATTTTGGTTCATCCACAAACCCACACTTCATCGAAGTCCATTTGCTAGGCCGCACACTGTCAATATCACAGTTGGTCACAAGCATTACAGGGTATCTCTATCCTCGGATCTTCATTCATCACGGTTATGGGTTAACTACACAAAACCCTTCTCTTCAGTGGCTCTTCATATTCAACAAAGGCTTCTCAGGAGGGAACTTCATGCAATGGGGACCATTGCTTCTTAAGGAGGGAGGAATGATCCGAATGGAAAATGGCATCAACCCATGGTATCATCTACCCATGTTGTCCATCCACCCATGGGGGTACCCATGGTGTTGTAATGGCAGTTACCCACATGGTATTCATCCACCCATGATATTTATTCACCCATGGTATTATAAGTGACCCATGGTATTCATCCACACATGGGATTTACCCATAGTATTGTAAGTGGTATCTACCCATGGTAGTGGCCTATGGTATCTACACATGGTATTGTAACTCAAAAAGGGATATAAATAACAAGCCTCAGTTTTTAAAAGGACAGACTGTCTGCCACAATGTAGCTTCTACAGTTATTCTCTATTTTAATAAAACAAGGTCCTTTGTGGTTTTATTTTTTGTGTGTCCTCTTTTTTTATTTTTTTTCTTTTACGGCATTCTAATTTTGCGAGATCTTGTCGGATCTATTTCAAGTTTTAAATCTTGAGACTCTTCCCAAGTTCCAACCATCAGTGGACAAGAGAAAATTTGAAGCTACACAGAATCTATAATCTTGAGGAGTAGGAGCCTTGGCTG
>JAXQQM020074797.1:0-12693 GCA_034641835.2 Pinus albicaulis
TTCAAAAAAAAAATTATATTATCTCATCATGCTTTTATGTTAATATTAGTTTTCAAAACTTATTTGATTACTTGGAATTCAATGTAATATTGCTCCAACTTCCTTCAATTTGTTGTGATTGACTGTAAATGTTCACTTCACATTAGTTAAGCCAAAAATGCCTCAGCTTCCACAGATCAATGTTGTTATGTAATTGAATTTTCTTTTAACTGACTCCATGCCCAATGGTGGTGATTATAACACTTTCTTTCACCTGCAAAATCACACAAAAATCTAGAGTTAGCCATTTCTAATTGAGCTTATTCCATAGTATTATCTAATATTTCTTGAGAGAGCCCTCTCATGCTAGAAGGGCTAAATTATAGCTATAAGTGGTTTGAAATAGTTACTCTTGGTTGGAGGTTGACACATCCCAACCTATCATATCAAGTGATAACATAGAGTACCCTCCATCATGGGTAGGAAACCTCAAAGTATCGAGGGACTTTGATAAAGGAATTCCAACTAAGGAAATTACTAGGGAGCTTTAGAATATTAAGTTCAAAAATTTTGCTAGAGGTTATGTCAGTGAATGAGCATAATCCTAATTGGATGGAATGACAAGATATTTTTCACTAAGAGAGTCTACTTCTAACTCGAAGGCTAATATAGTTATATTTCAACTCAGAGATAATGCCATGAATTGGTGGAGTAACCTGGAGTGAAATTTACACCTCACTCTTGACACAATTACTTGGGAATTATTTGAGGAAAGGTTTAGGAAGATGTACCTACTAGCATATTATGAAGAACAAAAAGTATGAGCCTTCCATGATTTGGTGCGAGTAAATTTCATGGTAGAAGATATGAGATAATATTCATGGAATTGGTTAAGTATTTATCCTACATGGATATAGATTAACACTAGGACGATCACCTCATTTATGGATCTAACCCTTAGATTATGGAAATTGTTCAGATGTGGAAACCCTCCTAAGTTGTAGAAGATATTAAAAATTCTCATTATGAAAAGTAACACTTAGACTTGAAAGGGGGAAATAGAGTTGTTTTTCCACAACAACCAAGGTTTGTGGGGAAGGCCCCTCAAACTTTCTCCGGGGGAGGAATTTTGAGGTCACCACCATATGGGAATAGTGCACAGAATAGTAGAAGCAAGAATTTCAATGGATGTTAATGTAGCTTCATTGGTAGTTTCAGGGGCTTGTGCAGGTAAAGGTTGAATGCATGGAGCTACAAGCAAGGGTAAGTGTCCCAGGGGAAGAAGTTATTTCTAGAGAGCCCCAAAAAAAATTGTTTAGAGTATATCATTCATTACTTATTGGGGATGCTTGGGGCCTCACTACTTGGGTGACTTCCCTGAGTCACAAATTGGTAACAATCTTAGAGAAGGAAAAACATCAATGAGAGGATAAGGCATGCACCATTAGATCTATGCGATGGTTGATAACCACCAATATGAACACCAATTTTCTGTGGTAGAAACCTTAGGTATGATAAACCCTGTAAAAGTTAAAATTTGGTTTAATTTTGGTGCTACAAATATTTTCATTTCACCAGTTTCATTAGAGAAATGTGTGTTGGAAGCCTATGAGCACAACGAATTTAAACAAGTCAAAATGGATTTTTGGGTAAAATAAGTAATAGGACCTAGTGTTGCCAATATTGATGAAATTTTAATCATGTGGAGTTAAAATATTGATGAAATTTGGGTAAGAATTTTAGATCTTGGTTCACTAAATTTTCGAATATATGATCCAAGGAAGTTAGGGTTTTTGCAGGCTCCATAATTTCATCTCAAATAGGTGACCTAAGGAAAATCTTCATAACTTTCATTTCAGACATCATATTTGAATTCTGTAAAAAGTGGAAAAATTTGCACGGACTGTAATTTTTCCTATAGCCATTTCAAGGCCTATTGTTGAAAAAGTGACATGTGGCATCCCATACAACTTCACTCTAATGAACTAGTCCATAATCATGCCATCGTGGGATATTTGGCAGAACTCTATATTGAAGAATCCAATATTGGTATGACTTGTGGCATTGGAAAGAATATTTCTAGGGAAAAAATAGGACTGAAGTTCAGACCTTGGAGATTGGAAATTTTAGAGTTACAACCATTACAAGATTGAGCTCCTAAAAGAAATAAAAAGGTGTGTATGTTTTTTAAAATTGCATAACATTTGTTTAGAAAATCATTTTGAAGTAATTCTAAGGGAATATTGAAGCATAGCTAGCAGTATTTGGTTCTAAAATTCCTCCCAAAAAAAATAATTCCACCCCCATTAAGTACTCATAAAACTGTACTATGATGCATGAAGAGGAATAATTGCAGCATGATATATCAAAATTATGGGACCAAGTGCAACAAATTTCGCTCTCACAAAGAGCAACCAAAGATGACATGGATGCTTTAAAAGTAGACATGGAAGATAATATGGATGGTTTGAAGGATTAAATGGAAGCTAAGATGGATGGTTTGAAGGATGGAATGGAATCTAAGATGGAGGGTTTGAAACCATACATTGAAGGTTTGAAGGAAGGTTTGACAAAGTTGTTGGAAGAAAGGCTTCCCGGTGGTGACAAGGTAATCCAAGAAAATCATGATGAGGAAAAAAGGAATATGAATTGTGATTTTAGAAACTTCAATTTTTCCTTTAATAACCACCACGTTCCAAATATTGATATGAGGAAGTTTGATGGTAAGGATCCGGTAACATGGATACTACAAATGGAGCAATATTTTGATCTCCATGATGTGCAACACTCACAAACGGTTTGCATTGCAACCTTATATTTAGAACCCAATAAGTTTGTATTGTATCGATGGCTATGTTCTTTTAAAACACTTGTCACTTGGTCAATTTTTATGGAGGAAATGGTAGAACATTATGAGGATACTACGAGTCCAATGGTTACAATATTTGGGGATGATAGCTTTTAATTTTTAAGAAATTTTCTTGAATTTTTTTTGGGAATGAAAGGAAGTTTATTACGAGGTATCGAAGGGAAAAAAAGAAAGATAATAAACTATAACTTCATGACAAAGATTCCGAATTAAGAAAAACGAGGTGCAATTGCACAATTATACTCACTAGCGTTTCAAATATCAAAATCATCTATTTCTCTAGATCTCAAAAAAGTCTTGGAAAATCATTCCAAAATGTTTGGGAATCCCAAAGGCCTCCCACCTATTCGTGATCATGATAATGCTATTCATTTTATTCCAAGAAGTGTTCCTCCAGACATCCGGCCTTACAGATATCCTTATGCCCAAAAGAGTGAGATTGAATGTATGGTTGCAAAAATGCTAGAGGCTGGTATAATTCAATCTAGTCAACGTTCTTTCTCTTCTACAATAGTATTATTGCACAAGAAGGATGGATCATGGTGTATGTGTCTGGATTATAGGGTGCTAAAAATAATCAATATTAAAGATAAATATCCCATCCCCGTCATTGATGAATTTTTGGATGAATTACATGGAGCAATTTACTTCACTAAGTTGTATCTATGTTCGAGATATCATCAAATTAGAATGAAGACTGAAGACATTCCAAAAACAACATTCAGAACTCATGAGGTTCATTATGAATTTTTGGTCATGCCTTTTGGACTTACTAATGCAACTTCCACATTTCATTTTTTGATGAATTCCATTTCCAAACCCTTCCTTAGAAAATTTGTGTTAGTATTTTTTGATGATATAATAATCTACAACAAGTATTGGAAGGATCGTGTTCAACATGTTGAGAGGATGCTCAAACTATTGGAGGAGAAACAATTATATGAAAAAACCTCCAAATGTTTCTTTGGAGTATAAGAGGTCAAATATTTTGGTCATATTGTATCTCATGAGGGTGTTAAGGTAGACCCTAACAAAATTAAATCCTTTAAGGAATGGAAAATCCCCACAACCATAAAGCAAATTAAAGGATTTATCTAGTTGACAAGGTATTATCGCAAGTTTTCCAAGAATTATGGGAGAATATTGTCACCTCTAACATCATTACTAAAGAATGATGAATTTTCTTGGACTCCAAAAGAAACTAATGCATTTGAATATCTTAAAGAGGCATTGTGCCAAGCACTGGTCTTAGCTACGCTAGACTTCACAAAAACCTTTATTGTGGAATGTGATGCCTCAGGAAATGGAATTGGTGTGGTTTTAATGTAATAAGGAAGACCCATTGCTTTTTAAATTCGTCCAATAAAAGGAAAGTATTTACACAAACTTATTTATGAGAAGGAAATGTTGGCAATTCTACATTCACTAAAGAAACGATGACCTTACCTATTGGGAAGACACTTCAAGGAAAAACAGAGCATGATAGCCTTAAATAATTTTTGGAACAAAGATTATATTTATAAGAGTAGAAAAAATGGGTCACAAATATGTTGGGTTATTACTTTGAAATCATGTACAAAAAAGGGAAGAAAAATGTTGTTGCAGATCTCAAGAAAGGATGAGGATGTGGAAGCATTTCTCTGTGCCATTTCTATTATCCAACGTGAGTGGATAACCAAAGCAAGTGGTGAATATAAGAATGATGAAAAGGTGTGGACACTCATTCAAAAGTTGTAGTAAGATCCCATTACATCTAATACAATTAACTAGAAAAATGATTCATTATGGTACAAAGATCGTTTATACCATTGTAAGAATCCCCAACTCAAACAAAAGATTCTTTTGGAATTGCACTCCTCTCCCATAGGAGGGAACTTAGGATTTTTAAAATATTACCACAAGGTCAAGAAGAATTTTTATTAGTATGGTCTTAAATATGATATTCAAAAGTTTGTGGTAGCATGTTTGGTTTTCCAACAAAATAAAGTTGATACAGTTAAGACCCCAGGTCTGTCACAACCTTTAGCCATTCCAAGTCAGCGTTGGGAGGAGGTCTCAATGGATTTTATCATAGGTTTACTCAATTCTGAAGGATTGACTTACCAAGTATGCATGCTTTTGTGCATTATCTCATCCTTTTAAAGCAAGTATAGTTTCGATTACATTTATGGAAACAATTCAAAAGCTTCATGGAAACCCAAAGATTATAGTAAGTGACAGAGATCCCCTTTTCTTTGGAATTTTTTGAACAAAATTATTTTCTTGTCTTGGCACTCAATTAGCTCATAGTTCATATTATCATCCTCAATCTGATGGGAAAACTGAGATAGTCACTACAAGGAAAAAGGACATTGGTGAGGGGAGAAAAATGTCACCATAAGCTCATCGGTGAGGGTCAAAAGAGTCTTCGTCACCAAAAAATGTACCTCACCAAAGGTGGCGTTGCTCAAAGTATAGGTGTTGTGGTGAAATTCAAGGTCCATCACCAAAAATGATTTATAATGACAGATAGTGGCTGTCACCACTTCATATGAGCAATGGTGATGGACAATAGCCTCCGTCACCAAAAAACTGAATGTCAGCAAAGGTGGCATCGCCAAAAGTATGTGTTGTGGTGACATTCAAGGTTTGTCACGAATATTTATTATAATGATGGATAGCGACCGTCACCATTTCATATGAACAACAACGATTTTTTGTTATGGACCTTTCATGGTCGTCAATATTGGTGCATATATATATATATATATATATATATGGTGATGTGTAAGTATGTCACGTCCTCAAAAAATAATAAAAATAATTTAAATAATTAAAATTCTATTAAACAACAATTAAGTGTTGATATTATAATTTTATACAACTTTACAGAGATAATATATATATATATATTTCTCTCTTATAAATATCTTAATATACAACTTAAAGAAACTGTTTGAATATCCATATTAAGTAATATATTTCAGTAGGAACTTTCTGTCTTTACAAAAAGTGTGTATTTATATGTGTGTGTGTGTGTGTGTTAACCTTAGAGGAAAAAGTAATTGAAGGTAAAGTAGAGTAGTTACTTTTTAATAAGAGGAAAATGTGTGACTGATTCAATTTTTAATATAAAATATTAATAATGATAAAATATCCAAATATACAATTTAAACAATGAAAAATTACCACATAGATCTATATTAATCATATATTTAAGAAGCAGTAAAATGTACTAATTGACATGTAATTTTTTTTTTCAAGTTTTAGATTTGATCCCTCTAGGCCTTTAGTAGATCTGTGGTTAAAGTGCGTCTATATTGTTTCTACATCCCAGTGTGAAGGCTACATGTAAGTATGTTCGTCCCTCTTAAAATAAAAATAAAATATTCTCTAAATAGAAAAAACAATGTCGGCTATAATAAAAATGAAAAAAATATATGCTATGCATTTTTAATTAGTTGTCGATATGACCTAATATCATGTAGAGTAATTAGAAGTAAAACAAATATGTAAGTAAGATGTTTAAACCTTATGTTTTTCAAAAATATTTTAATACCTATATAAACTTTATATAAATCTCTATATAGGGAAAAATGTTAAAAGAAAATATTTTAATGTATGATATAATAAAATAATTTAATATGAATTAATATAAAATGACTCAATACACATGTAATCTCTATAACATTCAAAAGTGCAATTTAAATAGTAAAAAATTAAGAATTGTTTTTTGTATTCTAGAATAAGTTTGCAACAAAAGAAATTTGATCCCTTTCGGATCATGTTAGATCATTAAGTCAAAAAAAAAATAAAATTAATATATATATATATATATATATATATATATATATATATATATATTTTTTTTTTTTTGACTTAATGATTTAATTTAAGTTTAAAATATTGTTTATCTTATCTCTTTGGAAATGTGATATTTTTAGTTTTTAGTTTATTTTTGACTTGGGTCTTGTTCATGGTTGTTTTGTAATTTTTTATGATAGGTTATTTATTTATTTATTTTTATTTTTTATTTATTTATTTATTTTTTACCGTTTTAACTTTACAACTTTTAAGGATGGGTTGGTTATATTTTTTATTTATTTTATATTTTTATTCTTATTTTTTACCATTGGATTTTGACCATTGCTTCTCTCTTCCTGGTATAAATGTGAAAGTCAGATCAGCCATGATTCATTATCCGATGATGAACTACAATTGATAGTTTGAAACACGCTGATTCCTAAAATTCTTATGTGATTTCCCGGACGTTTTATAATTAAAATGAATTTTTTATAATTAATCTTTTTTTTAATTGAAATTTTATCTTCAAATTTATTGGATTAAGTTGAATGGAGGACGAATTCTAAATCTCAATCACAGTTAGAAGGTAGAATTACCAATTTTCTAATATTAAATAATAATAAAATACTTCTCAACAATTACAATTTCAAAAAAGAGCAAGTAGAAGAAAGCTTACAAATTGACATTGAGATATATATTCACTTTTAAACCGACTCACTTTTAATTTTGATTATTCTGTGTGAAAATTTTAAATCTAGTCCCTCGTGAAATTTGAGAATTTATGCAACTCTAATGATCTCGTTGTAATATATATATATATATATATATATATATACACACACACACACACACACACGAGTAGTCTTTAGTGCGACTTTTTGAAGGTTTTTACGGTGTAATTTCTCTAAAATTTGGCATAATTTTTTTGAAAAGAGAAGTTTGATTGCTAACCTTGCACAGTCGAAGTGCCCTAGTTGTTTTTGAGGGTGCTGAATCCATATATAGAGTAAAAAAACCAGGTTAAATAATAAAAACCAAGATTTTACCTCAAATTTTTTCACCGGCACTTGAAACTCCAAAAAGTCTCACTAAAGACAACTTCTATATATATATATATATATATATATATATATATATATTTATTTTTGATGAGCAAGTCCAACAATTTTTTTAAGTCAAATTTCATCTCCAATGCAACACCAATTAGCAGGAGCTTAGGAAGTAAAAAAAATCAGCACGTCGTTGTCTTCACTCTTATAGAAACTAATCAAGTTGATCTCCTTTAACAAGTTGATTTTGGTTTAGTTGGGAGTAGCGTTTGAATTTGGATTTTTTTGACAAAAAATGTTGACATTTTGGGTTTCTTTGTTTCAGTCAAGGAATTTTAGTTTAAAAATTTTCCGTTTATGAGTGATGTTTTTGCGCCGAGAGGCGCATCTACAGCCCAATATGACCCCGATGTCAGGTATGTCACGTCCTCATACAAAATGTCGGCTTAAGTTTTAAATTAAAAAAAATAAAAAATAAAAATTGCATTGTACTAGGAACATATATCAATTTCTAATACAATTATGTATTATTTATATAATTTGAATGGATATTAAAGTATATACATGAATTTGAATGGATCATAAATTTACCTTTAACAAAAAAAATTACCACATTGAATTTCCAAATTAAGTAAAATTTTAAACATATTTACTCTTTACTAAAGTCAATACCATTTCCTAAATCAAAGGAAAAGAGTTAATTCAACACAAACGATCAAAATCCAAAATCTTTTAATATTTCTTTTAATTAAATATTTGTAAAATGAATTTATACTTACTCAAGAGCTATGGTAAATAAATAAAAAAATATATAAACTAGATGTATGGTAAATAAATAAAAATTCTTTTTATATTTATTCCATAAACCTTTTTATATTTAAAAAAACTTTAAAAAGAGGTTTTATTTAGATGAAGCCTATGGGACTAATACCATGGGACAAATTAATATTGATACCATGGGCCAAATACCATGGGTAAATAAATAAATATAAAAGAGGTATAAAAAGTATGATAAATAAATAAATAAATATAAAATATATATAAAGAGGTATGGTAAATAAATAAATATAAAAGAGGCACAAAGAGGTAAGGTAAATAAATAACAATATATCAAATAGGATTATAAATAAAAATGTAATTATATAACAAGTCTATGGGCCAAATGCCATAGTAAAGAAAAGGGGTATGGTAAATAAATAAAAATATAAATAAACTAGAGGTATGTTAAGTAAATAAAACCTCTTTTCATATTTACTCCATAATCTGCTTTGTATTTACAAATATTTATGTTCATTAGTTTACATAACTAAGAAGAAAGAGAGAGAGAGAGTTATAAGGGAGAGATGGAGAGAGAGTGTGTATGTTTAGGGGTGAGATAAAGAGACAAAGTAAGATGTATGGAAAGAAGGGGGAGAGAAGAAGTGAGAAGGAGAGAGAGAGGGATATAGTAATGTAGTTGGAGAGAGAGAGGGGTGGAAAGAGAGAGAGAAAGAAAGGGATGGGGGAAGAGAGAGGATTAGAGAGAGAGAGAGAGACATGGGGGAAGAGAGAGGATTGGAGGGAAAAGAGAGAGAGAGAGGTGGGAGAGAAAGGGAGAGAGAGGAAGGATGAGAGAGAGGAGGAGAGTGATGGGGGAAGAGAGAGTATTGGAGAGAGAGAGAGAGAGAGATCAGGGAAGAGAAAGGGATTTAGGGGAGAGAGAGAGAGGAGGAGAGAGGGATCGATAAGAGAGATGGAGTTGGAGGGGGAGAGATGTAGGAAATAAGAAATATAGAGAGTGAGAAGTGGAGAGAGAGAAGGAGTGACAAGGGAGAGACAGAGAGAGAGCGTGTATGTTTGGGGCTGAGATAAACAGACAAATAAGGAGAGATGGAGATAAGGGGGAGAAGGAGATATAAGGAGAGAGAGAGGGATATAGTAACATAGTTGGTGGGTCAAGAGAGAGAGAGAGAGAGGGAGAGAGAGATGGGAGAGAAAGGGAAAAGAAGAGGAGGAAGGAAGAGAGAGGATGTGAGAGAGTGAGAGAGGGAGGGAAAGAAGAGAGATGGACTTGGTGGGGGTGGAGGAGAGAGGTAAGAAGAAATAAATAGAGAGAGAAAGGTGGAGAGAGAGAGAGAGAGAGAGAGAGAGAGAGAGAGAGAAAGTGATAAGGAAGATGGAGAGAGAGGGAGAGAGGGGGAAGATAGAGATATAGATGGAAGGTGAAAAGAGGGAAGAAGAGAGAGATGGGGAGAGGAGGGGATTGACAAATAGATTGATATATGTGTGTGTTTAGGAGGGTGAGATAGAGAGACAAAAAATAAGAGATGGAGGGGGATATAGATATGGATGGAGGGTGGAGAGAGGGAAGAATATTTCTCACACTAGATGGATTTATATAAGTGGAGATGGTGATTTATAATCCTATTTGATTATTTGCACTATATGCATCGATTTTAGTGTAGATATTTATTTCTAATGATATTTGATTACTTGCACTAGATGCATTGATTTCAGTGTAGGTGGTGATTTCTAATACAATTTGATTGCTTGCACTAAATGTGTTGATTTCAATTAGATGTCGATTTATAATTATATTTGATTACTTGCACTAGATGAATTAATTTCAATGTAGATGATTTCTAATCCTATTTGATTGTTTGCACTAAATGCATTGATTTCAGTGTAGATGGCGATTTCTAATCCTATTTGATTTATTTGAGTAAATTCATTGATTTCAGTGTAGATGTTGGTTTCTAGAGAGAGAGAGAGAGTGATAAGGAAGATGGAGAGAGAGGGAGAGAGGACAAAAGGAGGAAAGAGAGATATTAATGGGGGAGAGGGAGAGAAAGGGAAGATAGAGATATAGATGGAAGGTGAAGAGAGGGAAGAAGAGAGAGATGGGGAGAGGGGGTGATTGAAAAAGAGATTGATATATATGGTGTACGAGAGCGTGTGTGTTTAGGGGGTGAGATAGAGAGACAAAAAAGAATAGATGGAGGGGGATATAGATATGGATGGAGGGTGGAGAGAGGGAGGAATATATCTCGCACTAGATGGATTGATATAAGTGGAGATGGTGATTTCTAATCCTATTTGATTATTTGCACTAGATGCATCGATTTTAGTGTAGATATTTATTTCTAATGATATTTGATTACTTGCACTAGATGCATTGATTTCAGTGTAGGTGGTGATTTCTAATACAATTTGATTGCTTGCACTGAATGTGTTGATTTCAGTGTAGATGTCAATTTATAATTATATTTGATTACTTGCACTGGATGACTTAATTTCAATGTAGATGATTTCTAATCCTATTTGATTGTTTGCACTAAATTCATTGATTTCAGTGTAGATGGCGATTTCTAATCCTATTTGATTTCTTTGAGTAAATGCATTGATTTCAGTGTAGATGTTGGTTCCTAGAGAGAGAGAGTGAGTGATAAGGAAGATGGAGAGAGAGAGAGAGAGGAAAAAAGGAGGAAAGAGAGATATTAGCGAGGGAGAGGGAGAGAAGGGGAAGAGAGGGAAGAAGAGAGAGATGGGGAGAGAGGGTGATCGACAAAGAGAATGATATATATGGAGTGCAAGAGCGTGTGTGTTTAGGGGGGTGAGATAGAGACAAAAAAAAAGAGATGGATGGGGATATAGATATGGATGGAGGGTGGAAAGAGGGAAGAATATTTATTGCACTAGATGGATTGATTTAAGTGGAGATGGTGATTTATAATCCTATTTGATTATTTTCACTAGATGCATCGATTTTAGTGTAGATATTTATTTCTAATGATATATGATTACTTGCACTAGATGCATTGATTTCAGTGTAGGTGATGATTCCTAATACTATTTGATTGCTTGCACTGGATGTGTTGATTTCAATTTAGACGCCGATTTATAATTATATTTGATTGCTAGCACTAGATGCATTGATTTCAATGTAGATTATTCCTAATACTATTTGATTGTTTGCGCTAAATGCATTGATTTCAGTGTAGATGGCGATTTCTAATCCTATTTGATTGCTTTGAGTAAATGCATTGATTTCAGTGTAGATGTTGGTTTCTAATATTATTTGATTGATTGCATTAGGTGCATTGATTTCAATGTAGAAGTTATTTTTTAATCTTATTTGATTGCTTGCATTAAATGCATTGATTTCAATGTATATGTTGATTTATGATTTGATGTAATTGGATATATGATGGTACATTAATATTAAAGTGATTGGATTAACAATATGCATTGATTTTAGTGTAAGCACAAAAAGTTTTTAATAATGTAGATTGATTTTTGTGTTATAGTAATTTAAGCTATTAATATTGGAGAGCAAGAGAGACAAGGTATCATGTTTACTACAACAGATCGAGCTAAAGATTTAAATGGTTTACTATTTAAATTTTCTTTTTCATATAATCGATATGAAAAGATAACAAAACTAACAAGGGAGGAAATAAGAATAGTAGAAGAAAATCGTTTGAGATTGATTGTAACATGAGTACGTTCTTATTATTCACATTTTCTATCTTTCAACACTATTATTGTCACTTTGCATTTAAAAAAATATTTCATCATTTTTCATCATTATAGTTATTAACAATAATTATCATCTCAACGAACTGAGGTAACTAAGAAAATTTAAAATTAAAATGACCAAGTTAATCTTAGAAATATTTAGCATATTTAAAATGATTATATTAATATTTGATATATTTACATATTACTGATAAAATTAATCATATCTTTGATAGATTTTCCTTGGCATCACACGACTGAAACCAGCCTAGATCCATCTTACATCTCAAAAATATACAAAAATTTTAATAATCTGAAAAATGTGACGTTGATGCCTCCGACTAGAACCAGCCTAGATCCATCTAACTTTGGATCTATCATGCGCCGAGAGGGATCAAATCTCTCGAGGTGCAAACCTTTCCTGAAGTTTTTCACTCAAAAAATAGGTTTGCACCTCGAGATATTTGATCCCTCTCGGCGCATGATAGATCCAGAGTTAGATGGATCTAGGCTGGT
>JAXQQM020066617.1:0-23211 GCA_034641835.2 Pinus albicaulis
GGACCCAAGGTGAGAAGACTCACATTATTTATAAGGAGGAGGATGGCAGCCATATGGGGTTAGATTATTGTTGAAACAGGTCCTTTGGTTGTTTAGTTAAGTTTGCTGCACTATTTAGTGCAAGGGTTTTCTCATGCGGGAATTCCCCACTCTTGCTTGGAGATCTTGTTTAAGAAATCTGAGAAGAGAATTTTGTGCTACATTTTCCACTATCTGGTGTTATGCCAAGTATTTACCTTCATAAACATCACACTCCCTTGGAGAAATTGTGTTATTTCTTAAGGTATTGTAGTGGAGGGGTTTAATCCCTTGTTTTATGAGCTAGTTTCCGAGGAGGAGGATCATCCTTTTCCTTGGAAAGCTAGTAGGAGAGTCTACTGCAATTTATTTGCATGATCAGCCATATTTATGCAGTGCTTTAGCCATACAATGTGATTCAACCATAGATCTACAACAGAAAATTTCATGTATATCATTTCTATCAAGAAACCCTTTCCGGGTCATCTTGGATCTATGTAAAAGAGATTAGATCTCTATTTTTATGCCTCATTGATTAATATAATAGCAAATCCAATTCATCTCTATATTTTTTAGCATAAACCCTCTATAAACAATGTTTTCACTTTATGCAGTGACTTTTATTGCAGTAAATCTTGGGGTTTTCAGTGTTTTTAGGCTATTTTGAGCATGGGAGGCCTGTTTAACTAGGAAAACGTTATTTGTTTCTGATTTCCTCTCAGATCTAGTTGCTATAATGTCAAATATAATGGATCCATGGGCTGCATTTTACTGTTAATTCTTATATTTCTGAAAAATGCATTTTTGATGCATGTATTGCCGAGTTTTCCATTTGGGAATATTACAGTGGTATCGGAGCCCTAATCTTGGCTCAACCTATGTTCTTCAACCATTGTGGAGTCTTCTCATGGGAGGGAGAAGATCTGCAAGAGAGATAAAAGAAAACCCTTATTGTCTGGAGGAAAGAGGTTCTCAAAAATTCTCTTTCAAAATCTGTAGGGTATAAGCAAAAACATCAAAGAAATGAGGAGGGAAAGACATGGAAATCCTTCAATAAGATCTGTAATATCTATACATGAGGAAAGATATAATTCCTCATCTTATGGGTGTGAGCATTCAACCACATGATTATATTTAAAGTGCTCTATCAACCACTTGTTCATGATAAAGAAAAGAAATAAAGGGGATGTGTCAAAGGAGGACACTCTTGGTGTTTATTTGCAAGAGTATGAAGCTCAATCTAAGGGGTTTAAAGATAACTTGAACTTCCAAGGGTTTTTCAAGATCAAGGGGGAAAGAAGTTGGATGCATTATGTCTACTACATCCAGTAGTAGAGAAGGAAGTTGTTGAGATTACAGCATTGCACCTTCAAGGTGAAGCACACAATTGGTGGTTCAACCATTTGAGTCATGAAAAAGTGACTATATATGCAGATTTTACTCAAAGGTTGATCAAGAAGTTTGAAAAGAAGAAATCAGAAGAGAAGAAGCCTTAACCACCATTCACTGTAGGAACACTTGTTTAAGGAGGAAGGCCACTTGCACCTTTGCAAGATGATCTTGATCTCTTGATATCTAGAGTCCCATGCACCATTTTGGAGATGCATGAAGAAGAAGAGACTTGCACTAGTGCTGATGAAGCTACAAAAGAGCGACCATCATCATCAGTAGTTGGGGAAACCTTCACACCGAAAGGAGGAACCCTTGTAGCAGTACAAGGTGTTCCCAAGTTGTACCAAGGTATGAAAATGTTTCCATTTCATGTTATTTAAATGCACCATGTGGAGGATGATGGCAATGTACTATTGCATGACCAAGGGTCAAATGATATTCCTAATTTGGAGTAGCAAAATTTCACTACGCTGAGAAACCTTGATTCATTCAAGGAAGATACAAATAGTCATCCTAAAGTATCATTGATGAGTTGCACACAACCCTTGAGGTTGGAATGTAGTTTCTTGGAGGATGGGATGAGTATTGTCTTGAAAAACACATTGCAAAACTATGTGTTCAACATTGGATCTAATCTTGAGGTAGTAGCTACACCATCATGGAGATCAACAACGCTGTCATTTAGCAGTAGTGATGAGTCGGGGTCCCAACCATTGTTGGAACATTCCAATGACCTTCCTATATATATAACAAAGGATGAGTAGATAGATGATGGAGGACATCTTAGGATGGATAACATCTCTCATGTTTGTGTTGGATACTCATTGATATGCCCTACACATCATGATGGGGGGTTTTTTCCTACCACCTATTTGGATCATTATGGGATCAACTTGGTCATTGAGGAGATTTCATTTCAATATCCCATGAAATGCAAAGACATAAATATGATTTGGGAGGATGGTATTCTCCATTGGAGGAGTTCCACTTATGGACATGATGATAGACACTCACCATGGGTTGGATGGGTGATGTTGATGAGCAAGAGGTTGGGAAACCACTTGCAGATTCATAACACTGGGTAGTAGGATGCAAGAATGCATTGGTTACTCTTGAAAGAGTTTGGTCACCCCATAACACATTATATTTCAAAGGGTATGTGGATGGAGGGATTTTGGCATGACACTTACATCATATGGCAGCAAGGATTTTTTATGTATTGGGGTGGTGTGATATCTTTCATATCAACTAATATGTTGTTGCTCCATGATTTATATGATGTGGGTGTGGGGATGCAACTAGAGCTGTTGTTGCTTTGGTTGTTATTGAGAGAGTATGGGTTGGTCTTATCCCATACTTTGCATGATGTTGCAGGAGTAGGAGATGGCAGTATCATGGTGCAAAGGGGCTACTATTTAACCTTGGAAGATGAGGAGGTGCTTCCACTTTGGGAGGGATCTATCACATATATTAGCATTATGTTTGATGATGAATTTGACATGTGGGATGTCAAAGGATGGAACTATGAGATGACATGAGCCTTATTTCAAAGGCCAACATCGTTGTCACTTAGGAGCTTGGGTTTTTTGATGGAGTGTTCCCAGGATCACTTCACATATGATGCACTAGGGAGGCATGTAGGAGATGAGACTGATGGAGTGGTGGATGGATACATCTATTACCTTGATATGATCTCCTTGACTTGGATTTTCAAGCATAAGAAGAGAGATCTGCATGCAGCACTTGTGGGCTTTCTTTCCATGCACCTTGATGCATATCATTCCTTGATGGAGGAGTTCATTTGGGAGGGCATCCAACAGGATGTATATCAACATATGGAGAGATGCATAGCCCGGATGATGATGGAGAGGTTGTCACAACCACTTCCCTACTCATTTTAAGTGAGGGAGAACTTTCAATTGAGCCATTTCATCTCAATGACCAAAGTACATGATAGAGGATGTATATTTATGATTCATGATTTGTACTCCTTTATTTTTTATGAGCTACATATTGTACCAAGGAGGGTCTTTCCTTCTTTTATTTTGTATTGTGATGTACTTGAGGCCATTTGCAAAATTGATGTTGGCCATTATATTTGTGGTTTGTGGAGGATGCCACATGATTTTTGGTGTGCACCATTGGCACCAAGTTGTACTTTCATGATTCCATCTTGTAAGGACACTTGTTACACTTTTTTTTTGAGGTAGGAAAGGGATGCATTGTGCTGGTTCCATAAATGGAACTATGATCCACCTCCTGGTTGTCATATGGCAACTTGATTTCATTTGTTTATGCTTCCATATATTGATGATGTTCTTATATTTATGGGAAGCCTTGTTGGGAGAGTGGCACAAGAGTTAGAGGTGCCCATTGGGAGTATGATTCTCCATACTTCATATGTTGCATGTTTCAGGAGAAACAATGGGCAAACCATGATTGCTACACTACACTTCTTGTCTTCATGTGGGAGGAGCCATTTGGAGAACTTGAGTTTTTGGGAGAGGCACTTCATGGATGTTTTGATTGATGGGGTGACTTGGATCATTCTTAGAGGCCATGATATTTCAGCCCAAGATCAGTAGCAGCCCCATACATATCATAAGTGGAGAGAGAAGCAGCATGGGATGGACATTTTAGTCCCTCATATTCAGCCATGCAACCCACCTTCTTTGCAGGAGCCTAGGTGGAGGAGATGTTTCATGAGTTGCCATGTTGGAGGGTGACTCGCCTTTTATGGATGATAACTTGGGGATGGAGGCTTCACATGGGCATGACGATTCCAATATATATCGGATTCCATGCCTCAAGAAGGCCTCTAGACCACATATTGTTGTTTCCATGTATGTCCCACTTTTTCATGTTGAGAGCCATTTGGAATTTTCACCAAAGGCATACTTTTACACATGGGAGGAACAACTTGAGAACATATTGTTGAGAAAGCATCTTGTTATTTGGAGGAACTTGTCATTTGATGATGCTACAAGGGGAAGAGGGGAGGCTCTTCAGTTCTATCCTTGCAGTTGCTTGAGGACAAGAAACATTTGGGAGGGGAGGAATGTAATATTCCTACATTAGCATGCAGCTATTAGGAATATTAATTTTTCTCGAAACACATAGTTAGATGAATAAATGGGTATGGAGACCCATAAATATTTCTAGCAGCAATAAAAACCCTCTTAATGGGGAAAGGATCATATTCATAGTTAGATAAAAAAACCTTCATGTGTGAACAAGGCTTAATGCATGTAGACAATGTCAAGTTTGACCAAGTCAACTAAGCTAAGATGGAGGATGTGGAAAATTAATGAAGATAACTTAGTGGGAATATAGAGCTATTTAGATAGATAGAATAAAGCCACATTGAGTGTGGAAGAAGACTTTGCATGAAGATCCAGATAAGGTTGATCCAGTCAAGATTGATCTAGTCAAGATTGACTAAATCAAACAGTGCTATAAAAATATGAGTAAGACTAATGGAGATAGTGTAATTTTGGAGGGAGATTCATTGCATGAAGATGGAAACCCTAATGACTGGGACCAAAGGTGAGGAGAATCACATTGTTTATAAGGAGGAGGATGGCAACCATATGGGGTTAGCTTATGATTGAAGATTATATTTTGTATGTGGTCTATTTATACTTCTCTGCATCCTTTGGTTGTTTAGCTAATTTTGTTGCACTGTTTAGTGCAAGGGTTTTCTCATGCGGGAATTTCCCACTCTTGCTTGGAGATCTTGTTTAACAATTCTGAGAAGAGAATTTTGTGCTAAATTTTCCACAATCTGGTGTTAGGCCAAGCAGTCGCCTTCAGAAATAGCATATTCCCTTGGAGAAACTGCATTATTTCTTAAGGTATTGTAGTGGAGGGGTTTAATTCCTTGTTTTATGAGCTAGTTTCCCAGGAGGAGGATCAGCCTTTTCCCCGGAAAGCTAGTAGGAGAGTCTACTGCCATTTATTTGCATGATAAACCATATTTATGCAATGCTTCAGCCATACAACATGATTCAGCCATAGATCTGCAGCAAAAAATTTCATGTATATCATTTCTGTCAAGAAACCCTTTCCGGGCCATCTTGGATCTATGTGAAAGAGACTAGATCTCTGTTTTTGTGCCTCATTGATTAATATAATAGCAGATATGATTTGTCTCTATATTTTTTAGCATAAACCCTCTATAAAATGCGTTGTCACTTTATGCAGTAACTAGTATTGCAGTAAATCTTGGGTTTTCGGTGTTTTTAGGCTATTTTGAGCATGGGAGGCCTGTTTAACTAGGAAAAAGATATTTGTTCTTGATTTCCTCTCAGATCTAGTTGCTATAATGTCAGATATAATGGAACCATGGGCTGAATTTTTTTTTTAATGCTTATATTTCTGAAAAATGCATTTTTCATGCATGTATTGCTGAGTTTTCCCATTTGGGAATATTACACTTTCAAAGATAATTTCAAGATTAATCACAAACTGTATCTTCCATAGATTATATCTTTGAAATTATAAAGATCCAACAATTAAATTTTTTGGAGATATAATATTATATTTCTAATCAACCTCATAAAAATTTAACTATTTTAAACTTCTCATAAAAAACATTATGGAAAAAATTCCACAATGACTTATTTAAAATGGATTTCAAGATTAGTCGCAAACCCTATCTTTCATAAGATACATTTCAAAAATTATAATGAACTAAAAAATGATTTTTTTCTCACCTATACCATGATATTTTTCATCAATCACCTAAAAATTTAGCTATCTAAATCTTGCTATAAAATAAGTTATAGATGAAATTAAAAAATGTCCTGATTGAAGGAGAGAAAAAACCTAGGATTGTAGATCTGAAACCAAAAATTATCAATACTTACAATGTCATCTTAAATTCCAAAAACCTTGTGCCCTGATGTTTCTATGGTTTAATCTAGGTACCATATTTGAAATTAGGGGAATTACTCCAATGTTTTTCACTAAGCATGTAACTTGGAAAAGAAATAAATAGAAGATATTATGCAAGTGAATAAATGGACCAAAAAATTGGATGAAGACTAGCCAAAATATTTCCAATGTGATGGGATGGTCACACAATAATGTTGGGGGGGGGGAATATTTGTTTAGAAATTTTTAATGTTTAATTTAGGAGGAGTTTTGATTTTTTTATAAGTGGAGGATATATTTTCTGTTGTAAATATGGATTTTTAGTTTCCTTTGTTTTTGTAGAGAAGATGAAATGATTCACCTCTTGTGAATCTTGATTTTCACATGTTAATTTTTTATTTTTAAAAGAGAACAAGTGTTTGGAAGCAAAAAAAAAAAAAGAGGAGGAGAAGAGAGGGCTTGTTTTTTGTCTGTGAACTTATAGTTTTGTAGGTTGCAAACCCTTGTACTTTCATTCTCCATGAATAGCGTAATTGAATGGCCACTGGGACTATAAGTTGGTATGGTTTTGAATTGAAATGAAGTCTAGTGTCTGAAGAAAATATATTTATGCTTATGAACTGCTACTAATTGTCATTTTATTCTTGTGTGTTGTTTATCTTTAAAATTCTCCACTTGTTCAATCCAATTACATTAATAATATGAGCATTAAAGCCTTATTCATTGTTCATATATTTTGTGTATTCTTGTTGAAATGGTCTCACAACCCATAGGGGAATGTGTCGTGGTGTTCAAGGGTGGAAAACGTGAGGTGTTTACAGTGAACTGAATGTTGAAACAAAGTACCATATTTCGAATGATATCACATCCTTTAGATTGGATTTCTAACCATTAGCTTTGACCTAGTGTGCAATGCTTGACGAAGAAAGGTGAATGGGATCATTCCCTGTGTTGGGGAGAAATTCAAGGCCATGGAAAGCTGATTTTATAGAGAGTAGAGTCTTTTCAGCTTCTTGAAATTCACAATAAAAAATTTTAAAGAGCGTTGTGAAATTATTTCATAGTGAGTGGCACTAAAAAATTATCTTGCAACGACTGGATAGTGAAAATTAAATGGACACTATGAATATTTCATAGCGATTAATAAAAAAAATTGTACCGTGTCTTATTATCTAAGTATTATTTTTTCTTGCTCATTGCACAAATTTGTGGTATCAAAGCAAGAAGATTGTTATGTGAGCAAGAAGAGCACACGATCGAGGAGGCAAACCTCTGGATAATGAAAAACTCAGAGAAGAGATAAGAAGAGTGCAAGCTTGTTTAGAGGCCATGGGGGTAGGGAGACAACGAGATCCCGAGGCTCGAGATATTATTGAACCTAAAGAAGAAGTTGAGGAAGAAGGAGAAACACATGTTGAGGAATCTATAGAATTCAAGCTATTGAGATCATTGCTAGGCTCAAGTTCAAGATTAGAACCTGAAATATCCACTTACATTAGAGGAAATTTCAGCCTAAAAGTTCCCATGAAATTTTCATGTAATTTCCATATCATAATATGTAAACAAAAAAAAATCCTTTAAATATAAAAAAAGGTACATGTAAATATTTTGGAGGGAAAAGAAGAAAAACTATTTTTTTAATAGTAATTTTGGCTTATCTCCTTATAGGTTTACTCAAATTTCAAGTGTATAAACTTTTTGGATGTAGAATTTAATTCCATATCCACCAAGTATCCATTATGCATACCTTTGAGAAGACCCACATTGATAAAAATTGAAGATACATTAAAAAAGTGTGTTCAATGCATTTTTTTAATGTATTTTAAATTTTGATCAGTGTGGGTCTTCTCAAAAGTATGCATAATGGGTACTCGTTGGATGCCAAATTTAATTCCACATCCAATGAGTGTATATGCTTGAAATTGAGTAAACCAATAAGTAGATAAGCCAAAAATACAATTAAAAAAGTGGTTTTCTTCTTTTCCATCGAAAATTATAACTCTTATTTTATTATTTTAACTATTATTTTATTATTTTTCCTTAGGAGACCATTTTTAGGCTTAAATTTCCTCTAATGTGATGGTAGCATCACAACTGAAAATTTGTTTTATTGGATCAGTGAGTTAGAAAAGTATTTTGAATATGAAGATATGGATGATGACAAAGCGGTGAAATTTGCAGTAACAAGATTGAAGGGTCATGTTGCACTATGGTGGGATAATGTGAAAAATTTAAGGAGGAAGAATGACAATACCCTGATCAAAACCAGGGACAAGGTGGTGGAAAAGATGAAGAATAAATTCTTACCAAAATATTACCAATTAACTCTTTACAGGAATGTGCAAAACCTTAAGCAAAGGTCACTGATAGTAAAAGAATATATGGATTTTTTTTATAGAGTTAACTTGAGAGCAGGTTATGTGGAAGAAACCCTAGAAAATATAGCAAGGCATATTAATGGCTGAAGAATGGATATTCAGGATGAAATCATCATGCTTTCTCCAAGTACCATGGAAGAAGCATATTAGTATGCCTTGAAGGAAGAAGGAAATATAGCAATAAATAAGAACTTGGGTAGGGGGCATGGTTTTGCTAGAGGAAAAGGACATTCAACTGGAAGAGGAAATCTTCCATCTCAAAATAATGATGTAGGAAGCTCAAAATAGCAAGGGGGAGAAAGAAGGTGGCACTATAGGAGCAAGAAATTACCAGAGAGGTAGAGGAAGAGGAAGATATATTGTTTACTAGTGATAAAAATGCGGTAAAATGGGTCACAAATATTTTGAGTGTCCAGAGAATGAGAATGTGGGCAACATGGCGCACAAATAGTTCAACCAAAAGCAACAGAAGTACAAGCACTTGAGGGAGAAAAAATGTCAGAAACCAAAGAGGTGTTGATGATGTATAAAGTTTTGCTGAAGCTAGCCAAAGAAACTGCCGAACCAACCCAAATAAGATCCTTATTTAAGACTATGTGTAAATCAAAATGGAAGTGCTACAAGGTAGTGATTGATAGCAGAAGCACTAATAATCTTGTTTCCTTGTAAATTGTGGAAAAACTGGGTTTGGAGAGACTTAAATATACAACACCATACAAAGTATCTTGGCTACAAAAGGGACACCAATTGTTAGTGAATGAACAAAGTGAAGTTTAGTTCCAGGTAGGTAGATATAAGGACAAGGTAATCCATGATATAATGCCAATGCATGTCTACCGCATCCTTTTGGGTCGACCATGCCAATTCGACAGTGTTAGTCATCAATATTTTTCACTATTTGTAGATGACTATAGATTGGTTCTAGATTTATGAAAACAACCTTCCTAAAATATTGTGAGTTTTAGAAATCTCACTGCCTTCATTATCCTCATAGAAAATTTTTCATTATTCTATCAATTTTCCATTTCGTGGTCACCCTGTCACTCCTAAAAGACTTCTTATTGGCTTATGACTCTCATCTCCATCCATATTTCCTGCCTATGACCTCATTACCCTGTTTTCCCTTGCCCATAACTCCACTTTCCCTCTAGGGTTTCCTATAGATAAATTTTTTCCATGTTCCCCAGGTTCCTCAAGCATTGATGACCTCAAAACTATCTTTGTAGGCGCTTTAGATAAATAAAGTACATTGGATTTTGGATCTTCAATACAACACTTTGAAAAATACACTGTTTTTCACTTGAAGCCTCCAAGCCAATTTTTAGTCAAGATCAGGTCAAAGGACCCTCCCACTAGGTCATTAGGTTTTTACATGGCTAAGATCATCTATGGATGCTTCAGATACTGTTTTTCCTTTTCTAGAAACTGGCTCAAATATAATAGAAGATTAGCACATGGTTATTCAAGAAATACCTAAAGAGTTTCTAAAGAAGACTATCCTTCAGTTTCAAAGTCTGCACATGAGGAAAATGGACAAAATTTGGCACTTCTTCAGGAGTGTTGAATTTTCCATGAGCAGAAAGCACTGATAAGGTAGATGGTCTGCTCCTAAATAAAGACACTTATAGCAAAAGAAAGGGAAACAATTTGGTCTTGAAGAGAATTAGGGTTTTTGATCTTAATGGCCCAGTTGAATGACAAAACATAGACCACTTCTAGAAATGACCTGGATGAGACATACAGAGCCAACAATGAAGAAATTCTATTAGAGAATATTGATGAGATAGGGAAAAAGGTGAGGTGAAATGGACATAAATGAATGAACTTGAAAGGGATATAGATAACTTAGAAGACAACACTGATGATTGTTATGAAGACTACAAACACTAAGGTTTTGGGAAAGTGGCCAAAGAAGGTGAAAGAAAGATGAGTTGAGTTTCATGATGAAAGAAAAAGGGATTTTGAAGATGTCACTGTTGATTAGATCCCAAACTTGTAAAAATGAGTTTGTCATGCCTAAATGATCAAAGGATGATTTGAACTCCATGGTAGAAGCAGAAGAAGGTTTTGAAGGTGTTTCTGTGGGTTATAATCCTCAAGATGTTAAAATAAACATGTCAAAATCTCCAGGATCAAAAGAAAAACAAATTTCATAACTCCAACAAACTACCAGCCAAGGTGAGAAAGACAAGTTGAATATTGTAATGGAAACCATAGAAAGTATGTAAGGTGCCTTAATGTGTAATCTAACCCCAAAGATGTCAAAATGAGCATATCATGCCTCAAGGAGAAAAAGGACAGTCTAATTCATCACTTCAGTCACCCGTAAAGAAAAAAAATCAAAGAACATTAGTGAGAAAGTGAAAAATACTTAAAACATTAGAAAGTGGGTTTGCAAAGTTAAATGTAATTCCAAAGCCTATAAAAGGTCATTTTGTATCCATATGAATCTTTTGTCTCTTGAAAAATAATTAGAGCAATCAGAGGAGAAGAAATTTTGAGTTTACAATCCAAACTTGGACAAATTTGCCTGGTGCTACGCGCCTGGAATCGAGAGCTGCGCCCTTGGAAATTTTATTCCATAAAAATTACAAAGGTGCTATGTGCCTAGAAGTGAGCGCTGCACACTGGGGAAGGCACTGTACCCTTACCCGACAGGCACGGTGAAGAAAACCTTTGGCACTGTGCACCTGGGATTGAGTGTTGCATGCCTGGGATTGAGCACTATGCCCTCAGTTTGGCGCTACGCGCTTGGATAGGAAGGGTTCCTAAACCCTATAACCACTCAAATCACCTAAATATTGCTTCAAGTCATTGCCAAGGTTTCTCCAAGCACTGGTATGGGTATGTACAGGTCGTCAACTCATCTTCAAGCATTTTTGATGATTTAGTTGAAAGAAATTGAAACCCTAAGAGGAAACCCTAAGGCTTAAACTTGAAATCACTATTTACCATTATTTTCATATCCTTGTATAGATAATCAGTGATAAACAGAGGGGTTACACTGTTTGAAGGTTGTTCATTCACCTAAGATATCGCTACACCCATTCCATTCATTCAATCAGTCCCTCCACTTGTAAAGGAGGACATTCCATTGCCCTCCTTCATCTCAATTTGAGATCAGCTCAGAGTTGTTTAAAAACAAAGTTTAAACATGTCAGTAGAGGGTTATCATTGAGTTGTTAGCCTCTCAGTCATTCTCATAAACTTATACCCTCACTCACTCATCTCACTCACTTGCAAAGCTGCCTTTTTCATCACCATCCCTTCATCTCATTTCCATTTACAGTCGTAGGGTTTCTCAAGGCAAGGTTTACAATGTCAGAAGACAGTGGTAGTGGAGGAGAGGTCCAAATTCCAAGGAGGCATAAGCACAAAGGTGGAAAGGTCAATAGATTTTAACCCCCCAACACAAGGGAACTAATGCCATCTCCCCATACTGTTTCATGTTTCAAGCATGTAAGATGCTTTGATTTTTGTGAAAAGGTGCATCAGGTGCAAAACCACCCTGATCTGACTAGACGCTTTATCGTTAACTTGCATGAAAAACAAGTTAACCTTGCACGGGTCACTTTTGAGCTATCTACAGATGGTATTTCCAATGCCACAGACATACCTAGTGTAGGGGAGTAATGGTTCAAGAAAGCCAATATTGACATGAGTTACTTTGAACCCTACCTAAAACCTAGGTATAAAGACCACCACAAGTCTATCTTTCCTTTTTCACATCTACTTGATAGATATGCATCCATGATGAGGATCATAATGAAATATTTCACATGTGAAGGAAGATTATCCTGTCTTTACTCATATCACATCAGACTACTCATGCATTTTACTAGGGTGAGGATGTTGCATATACCCTATTACCTCTACAGAAGCATTGACAAAATGGCTTATATAGTGCAGAAGAGAGATTTCCCTCAGAAAATGCAAAGCCTCTTCCATCACTCCCTTATCAAAATGGTGGTTATGCACCAACTACAACAAAAAGGTATTCCATGGGAGACCTTCATTGCCAATGAAGGGTTTAATACTTCACAAGCCCATCCTCAGCAAGATATACCTTCATATTCTCATCCTCCCATTCCTCCTTCACCATCACACCCCACTACTAATGTATCACCATCCACTCACATTCTTTCACCCCATGATGACTCTTCCACCTCACCATCCACTCAAATTACTTCACCTTAAAAATCCCTCACCATCATCTCATGGTACTAGTGCATCAAAGAGTGAGGGAGATGGCAATGAGGAGTCAAAAAATGAGGAAGAAAAAAGTGAGGAAAATTTCAATGAGGAATCAAACAATGAGAAATAAATTAGTGAAGAAAAAAGCAGTGAGGGAAGCGAGGCACATATCAGTGAAGCAGATAGCAGTGAGGCACATATTAGTGAAGCATATGGAAATGAGGCAAAGAGTAGTGAGGATGATGACAGTAGGTCAAAGAGCCATGAGAGTAGTGATGATGGCAGTAATGATAGTAGTGAGGCAAAGAGCAGTGAGGCACATATCAGTGAAGCAGATGGAAGTGAGGCACATATCAGTGAAGCAGATGTCAATGAGACATAGAGAAGTGAGGATGATGGCAGTATGTCAAAGGGTCATGATAGCAGTGATGATGGCAGTAATGATAGTAGTGAGGTGAATAACAGTGAGGAAGTGTTAGTCATTAGTATTTTTCACTTGTTGGTGATGACTAGTTGTAACAACCAAAGTTTTCTAGTAGCTGATCTAAAAATTGTCAAATTCACCAGTTGGAAAACACCCATAAACATTTTTTTCCCTCCTACCTTTTCAATCCGCCCATGATGAGATGAAACCTCATTATCAAGCCCTGTCTAGCCTCAGCCATACTAGTTGGTCCATCAGCTCCAAAGAAAACAATCCAAATCTATCCAAAGAAGTCTCCCCTAAGTTAGGTAGCGGCACTCTAGGAAATCCTCCCTTGGCAAACTATCCTAAAGCCAAATAACCTCTATCTACTATAGACCAGTCATAACAAACCTTCCCATTCTACAAATAATTTTCTTACACCCTTAAGTCGCACCACTAATAAACCCTCAAGTCTTAGCAATACATGTAGCATACGTCAAACTGATTTTAGGTGGTTTTACAGTGTTTTAATGGGTCTTTCAAGAACAAAAGTATACCAGCATTCCTAGAAAAGAGTATTTGGTTCCACATAAGAAGACAACTACTTCTCATGTGATTTTGAGCCTGGGATGCAGCTACAGGGCAGAGAGTTTTTTCATTAAGCTCCTGCGATCACAGTCAAAGCATTAAAAAGCAGTGAAAGGAAAAATAACACTATTAAAAGCTGATGAAATGGCATCACTCAGAAAAACCTCCTTCATTTATAAGTAGAGGGTTAAGAACTAAGAGCACCTCCTTCATCTATATGCAGAGGACTTTGAATAAGGTATGATTTTAAGAATTGCACTGACTACAACGCAATTTTGATTGGGCATAGTGAGACAACAACTAAAGGTTTCTGAAATAAAAGTGATGATTAAAGGCAGAGGAAAAGCAGTGGGCTTTTAAAATTGGTTTGCATGAGTTTCACTATTATTTGAATTACAAGGTGAAGCTAACGGGTTGATCATAAATGAAGAAATATTATTAAGCAGATGGCCAAAAGAGTCAAACAGTCTTAGGCTCAAATTAACTTCTGCCATCATGTATAAGGGAAACCACTATCAGTATGTTCATCAAACATTATTCATTTGGTTGAGACAGAGGTTGAAAGGAAACTAGGCATTTGTAAAAGAAGGCCTCCTTCATCTATAAGCAGAGGGGCAGAGCAGTGATTGATTTTAGGGTTTTCACTGATTGAGAGACAAATTGTAAGAATAGTAGGAGACAATTGAAGGATTTTGAACAGAGCAATGATGTCAAAAACAAAGGGAAAGCATGAGTACTATAACTATCAAAGAAGTTGAATTATCTCCTATCAGAGTTTTCTTTCAAAGACATCCTGGAGCCAAAAATGAACAAACCTTGCTGAGGGGTGTAATTTTCTTAAAAGTTACAAAGACTCATCTCCTTGATAAACAGGCTTAACATTTAGTCTCTGTTCCTTTAAACAAAATAGAGTTGAAAATTAGTTGAAATCAGCTGGGTTAGACACAGGCCAAAGAGTGATTATTACATTTCAAAAGGTACTGTTCTTCCTGTTCATGAAGAATTTTCTTTCAATAATTCATCACAGTGGACAAAAAGGCAATTCGAGCTTATTTTTCCCGAAAATTCATTGCAACTAAACACATATGCTCATAAATATGTAAGAAGGATTATGGCATGAGTTTCAAGTTCTGGAACAACATTCAAAGCCAATAATGCATGCCACTGTTACAAATGAAGGCATTTTCCTTATGAAAATAGGTCAAAGGTACCTTGCTGTTGCATTTTGAGTAGAGGAGAAGTTTTTAGAAGAAGTGCCCTCTTGATGGACAGATGATAGTAAATCTTAGGTGAGTACAACTGGTTTTCACCTCACAATCAAGGAAAAAATTCATTTTGAGAATACATCTACAGTCCCTATATGGATTTGAGCCAGGTTCCCTCTAACAAGCAGATATAATCATAAGGAACAAAAAATGTCAATCAAGTTTTAAAGAGATAAGTCATCTCCTTGCAAAATGGAAAAAGATGCTTCACAAATCATTGGTCTTCCTTTTCAATAAGGAAAACACTAAGTGATGTTGGTATTCAAAGGTGCTGCTCTTTCTATTCATAAAGACCTTTTTCCAACTTATCAAAAGTGACAGAAAATGAGCAACACAAGGACAAGAGGTGGAAAGGGATATTGAAATTGTAGTGAAGTTTTTCCCCCAGTGAAAAAGGCAGTATCATCCAAAAGGCACATCTACAGTCTTTCACATGGCTCGGAGCAGAATTTCATTCCACAACACAGGTATCAAAAGGGAAACAATGTTTCATTCCTTAGTAAGGAACAGTGAAAGTTTTTAATTCTCGAAAATGTTGCTTTACTTCAAAAAAGGGTCAGGCCTATGAAGGAAGTGGTTCTTACCACTATGTCATTTATTTGAACAAGAAGAGTTCGGTTATGTTTTAAAAAGGACAAGGATTCAATTTTTGTTTAAAGCCAATGCCTTTTCAAACATCTTTTAAAAAAACCCTCACCAATCAAGTGTGAAAAGGACTTTGACTTTTTCACTTTCAAAAGGAGTTAAGGACCGTTGCCTAGATCTATTTTGCAATTCCAAAGCACAAACAACTCCTCTTAGCTATTCACTGGAACGAAGAGGAAGTTTTTGAGCAAGTTCACAGAGTTTTCAAGTGTTTTTGACTGCACGACACACCTGGAAAAGCGCGTGGCGCGTTCAGGTGAAATTTTACACGGAGGCTGTATTATTGTGCGGCGCGCCTGTAGGCGCCGGTCACGACCGCCCGACATCGACCTGAAAACTTTTCTTTTGCATGGAAATTTCTCATTTCAACGTGTCGCGCATGCTTCAATAGTCCAAACACTTTCCAAAAGCCCTGAAAGCTGCTGAAACTCCTCAAACAACGGCTGCCATCGATCTTCGAGGTATTTTATGTGCCTCCTTGGTATATTCAAATTTCTAAAAGGGTGATCAATGCTGCGTTTTTCAAAGACTAAATGATGGTGAAAAAATGAAACTCTTGGTGTAAATCAAGGTGTGTTGGGGTAAAAAAGTTTGAAGAATATTGTTACAGTTGGTTGAAGGTGAAGTGGTCATTTTTTGTTTCAAAGAACCTAAAGCTACCCTCAAAATAGTGATAAACCTAAAATCTGTCAGCTATATGTAGTGGAGAAAACAGTGCTTAGGAGGGTTGATCTTTTTGTTTCAAACTCGAGATTACTGTGGTTTATGATTGCTCAAGGTGGAAATAGTGATAATGGTGTGTTTATGATGATGTCAAAGGCCTAAAAAAATGCCCTCAATACAGTGCTAAAAGCATAAAACTAGAAGTCAAAATATACACAGTAGTAGAGGTTTGTCAAATTGTTGGAGGTGCCCTAACTGAGATAGGGCAAAGTTAACCTCTGTCAGCCTAGTGTATGGTGGAAACATTGTTAGGAGGTGAAGCAGTGTTTGCAAGGAAAGCATAGTGATTATTGAAAGAAGTGAAACAGAGAAACAGTCGATGCCTCATTTGTCCCATAAAACAAGTGTGGTGAAAAATCTTTCAAACCCAGTCTCGAGGTTTTTATCTGCCTATGAATGTCAAATAGTGAAGTACGAAGGAATTATTTTGATTAGGAGGGGTGTTTGTCTCCTACAAGGCTGTCTTGCTTATACAAAAAAACACCAAGAGCTCTGTGACCTTACCCAAACACGGAAAATCACTTGACTCTGTATACCTTTTATTTGACTATGTGCTTGTTATTTAAACTATTTGTTGATTGGAATACAAAAGGGGAAAAGAAGTGATTCTGAAGGAGCAGAGAGCTGATATCAAAGAAACATTTCACACAACGTTTGAGGAAAATTATCCTTGATCAAACAATGATTGACAAAGAGGACAGAGTTGTGTTTGAGAAAGCATTTCAAAAAACCATTTGAGGCAATTTGGTTTTTCATAGAGCATTCAGAACAAGATGCCTTCTAGGCAGGACAGTCAGAGTGGCTTGCATAAGAGATTTGAGCCTACTTCCACTGAAGAGGTGAATGCCCACCCATCAGTATTGTTCAATTTACAAGAGTTTGGGTGTTTAGATTTTTTTCAAAGAGTGCAAGAGGAGAAGAGCTTTTCTCCTTTGACACACCTTTGCGCTTTGAGGTTTCGAGACAAGCATTTTTAGCTGGCAGGCCTTGACTTCAAATTCTCTCCTAGGTCCATCTCCAAGGCCACTAAAATCGGCTATATTGTGGAAAATGTTGGAATATTGTCATTGATGGAAAAGGCATTGGCTACAAAGGAGCATCTGATGAAAAGAACAGAGGAAGTATCGGTCAAGGAGCAGAAACAAGCAAAAGAGGAGATATGTTGGAAATTTGCCTGGAACAATGGAACATGGTATGGCAACTGTACATTGGTGCTTATGGAACCAGAATGGAGCATGAAGAGGCAGAACGACGAATCAAGAACGAATTTAAGGTTGAAAAGGAATCTAGTGTGAATTTCTTGTGTTATATATTATGGATGTTACGAAGATTGCATTGAACTGGTGTCAAGCCTCAATAAACAAAATGATGGGTTAATCTGTTGATAAAGAGTGCAAGCGATGTCACAGTAAATAAGTCAATTTACAATAATCAAGCAGGGGGAGTGGAACCTTGAGCGAAGAAGGTGGAACCTTGCGAGAGGAATAGCAACGGCGGTTTTCGATTTTTATCGCACCGCTCTCATCGAGCAAGTGGTATCTCCTGGTGAGGAGTGATTCCATAGAATGCTCGACACACGTCCCTGTATGACTTCACAAAATCACTTTTCGCTGTGCGCCATCGCGCATTATACTTCGACCCAGGATGCCCAGCGATATCATTGAGCGTCATTGATATAGGAAGGGGTCATTGGATGGTCGTCATTTGTTGAAGGTGCGCGGAGATTAACACAGGTACGGCGGGCCATCGCATGTTAACGATCGGTATTAGAGGTCGAGCGATATGCATATACGTCGTTGATCTAGAAGCTTGCTAATCTAACGGTGATCGAATGCTGGACTTTTGCGAAGTTTACCTATGGTACCATGTGCATATTTGATTGGCTATTAACTATATTTGTGGGCCCGGGGTCAAAGGTTTACCATATTATTTGAAAGCGTTAAAATGCGAAGGGTTAACTTTAATCCTAAAGTTCTGTTCAATATTATAAATATTTATTTATCAAGTTCTTCAAATTGATAAATAAATTAAAAAGAATTCAAAGAGGTACGTAAGGGTGGTAAATGAAAATATCGTCCAGGAATACCATTAGCAAGTGAATGGTTTTTGACCCAAGGTTTTATTAAAAGCGAAAACTATATAAGGTGATGAGAATCATGAAGAACGTGTGTGCATTGTAAGGGTTGTGAACGAAAAATTTCTCCAAGGAATATCTGTATGGGCGTGCTCTAGTCTTAACTGATAAATCTAAAACTACGATGCACCCATGGATAGAATGATCTGACGATGATAAATCTCTGGTTTGTGTGAGTATATAGAAAGTAAATAAAATTGGTGACCGGCAATGTATGTCATATGGAAACTGGTGGATCCAGTATGAAAATTGATGAAACGTGGTCTACAGTAGTGCTGAAGGTCGAAGCCTTCAGAAAGGGGGTTGTAGCTCCCTTCCAGTGGTAGCTGGTAAACGAGAGAAGGTTGTAGCCTTCTGTAGGTGGGTGGCTGCGTGCTGGTATAAGTCTGCACCAGCATATATTGTAAGAAGTCTTCTCTATAATAAGTATTGAAAACTGAGATTACAACAGTGGTGGTTTTCTCCCGAATTGGGTTTCCACCTTAAATCCTGGTGTTCATATGTGTTGATGGTTTGTTTTGCTATTTCTATTCATACTTAATGCTTATCTGATACAATGCTCCAAGTAAAGACATAATAAGATATCAAGTCATACCTGTTGGATGCAGTACTGTAACATATGTTTTTAAGAAAAATTGTTCAGCCCTAAATACTGATTCACCCCCCTCTCAGTATTTTTCCCAACAATTGGAATCAGAGCAGGTCCTTCTAAAAAAAATCTTAGCCGCTAGAAGGAAGATCAAGCAAGATGAGCAATCAAGATGGAATAGCATCTATCAGGCCTCCGATTTTTAACGGAAACAATTTAATCTTCTGGAAAACAAGGATGAGATCCTATCTTCAGTCTCTGGGAGTAGAGGTATGGGAAATTGTTGAACAAGGATATCAATACCCTGCTGTAGTACCAATAGATCCGAGGGAAAGAAAGAACTATGAAACGAATGCAAAGGCGGTCAATGCTCTATTGGGAAGTCTAACTGAATCTGAATTTGTCAAAGTCATGCAGCTGAATACAGCCAAGACAATATGGGACAAAATCATTCTAAGTTATGAAGGTGATGCAAAGGTAAAAAGTGCTAAACTCCAAACTCTCAGAATTCAATATGAGAATCTAAAAATGGATAATGAAGAAAGCATTGCAAATTTATTTTTACGACTTGATGATATTTTAAATCGTATGAGAAATCTGGGAGAAACAATAACCGAATCTACCTTGGTTGAGAAAGTCTTAAGATCACTAACAACAAAATTTGAGTCAAAAGTTTCTGCCCTTGAAGAAAAGCAGGATCTTCAAAATCTTACTGTGGTGCAACTTCATGGCATACTAACTTCATATGAAATGAGAAGAGGAGGACCTTCTGAAGTCAAAGAAGCAATCTTTAGAACTTCTACAAAAGGGAAGGAAGTACAAAAAACAGAAGGATCAGGATATATCTCAGAAGAAGATGAGATAAATTTTGTAAAGAAACTTCAACTTGGCACAGGACGGTTCAGAGGTAAGCTTCCTTTCAAATGTTTTGATTGTGGAAGAGTTGGTCATTATGTTGCTAAGTGTCCTTATAAAGAAACACATAAAAAAGGGAAGGAAGTAGCAAAAAGGAATAAGAATCGTTTTAGCACTAGAAAGAGTTACTACACTCATGAAGATAGTGATGGGTTATCTGATAGTGAGGAAGAATGTGAACAAGACCTTAGACTTCTCATGGCATTTGAAAAAGAATCTAGAGAAGAAAAAGATACTTTTGTGGATGCTCTAGAAGACAGTGATTGTCTTGATGAAAACATTAAACTCAAGACTTGCTTAGAAGAAAGTAAAATATTCATAGAAACTCTGAAAAATCAGCTTGAAGAAAAGAAGAAACACAATGAGAAATTAGAATGTGAGGTAGTAAGTCTAAGAAAAGAACTTGAGAAAGTAAAAACTCTGAATCTTAGATTTGCTAAAGGATCTGAAACATTAGATGAGATTATCAAGGTACAATTTTCTCCTCTTATAAAGATAGGTCTTGGATATATTGGAGAATCTTCTCAGGTTTCAGCACCAAATTATCTAAAAGCAGTTACAGCTGGTCTACAACATGCTGCCACTCAGCAAGGGAATAAAGAATCTTTACAGATAAAGCATGATCATCTCAATTCAAAGAACACTAACAGGAATGTCTTTCAAAGAAACACCAATCAACAAGTAAATTCATATAGAAGATTTTATGATCGCAGAAATTTCTTCTTCAATGGAAAATGTTTCTCATGTCACAATTTTGGTCATAAAGTTGTTCAATGTGTTGCATATAAAACCATCATGAAAAGAGAAGCAAGAAAGAAAAGGATTGATATTGGAACAAAGAAGAATACCTATAACAAATTTTCTCCTCTTCAAAATGAAGTTGAATGTGCTTATTGCAATAACTTTGGCCATGAAGAATCTGAATGCAGGAGCAAAGTTCAACCAAAAGAACATGTTCCTTCAAGCTCCAAAGTATGGAAAAAGAAGGAATTACAAGTTGAAAATTGTGGCATAGTGTTATTTGCAGAAGATAAAGAAAACCAATGGTACATTGATAGTGGATGCTCAAGACACATGACAGGTGATAAAGACAAGCTTCTTGCATATAGTACTCTAGAAAAAGAAAAAAATGTTACGTTTGGGAATGATACTCCTGCGGTCATTAAGGGAAAAGGGTCTATTTTTCTAAAAGAAAAGGTGAAAGCTAATGAAGTCATGTATGTGGATGGATTAAAACATAATTTGTTAAGTGTAAGTCAAATGTGTGATCAAGGAACTGAAGTTGTCTTTAGTTCAAAAGAATGTGTGGTACGTGATCTTGATACAGGTAAAGCAATTATAAAAGGGAAAAGAACTCCAAACAACCTATATATATTGAAGAACTGCAAAGAACAATGTTATTTGAGTAAATATTCAGAAAATTGGCTATGGCATAGAAGGTTGGGGCATCTGAGCTTCTCTCAAATCAACAAATCAAGCAGACTTAAAGTTGCTCGTGATCTTCCCAATATTACTCTACCTGAAAATATCATATGCAAATCTTGCCAATTCGGTAAGCAAACCAGAGTACAATTTAATGCCAAGGAAGGATCATCAAGTAAGCCTCTTGAACTCATTCATACTGACATATGTGGACCTATGAGGAAAAAGTCACCACGTGGTGAAGAATACTATATTTTATTCATTGATGATTTCTCTAGAATGTGTTGGATTGGGCTGCTTAAACACAAAGATGAAGCATTTGAGAAATTTCAGATCTTCAAAGCACTAGTTGAGAATGAATTAGATCTGAAAATCAAGTGTCTCAGATCTGATCGAGGAGGAGAATATACATCCAATGAATTTCTTGAATTCTGTGAACAACATGGCATAAAAAGACAGTTCTCTGTAGTTGGCACTCCACAACAGAATGGTGTTGCAGAAAGAATGAACAGAACAATTCAACAAATGGCTAGAGCTATGCTTGATGATTCCGGAACACCTGACACATTTTGGGGAGAAGCAGCACATACAGCAGCAAACATTCTCAACAAAGCACATGTTCATGTAAATAGTGATAAAACTCCATATGAACTCTGGTATGGTAATCCTCCCACTATAAAGCATTTTAGAATTTTTGGGAGAAAATGTTTTATCAAGAATAATGATGAAAAACTTGGCAAGTTTGAACCCAGAGCAGATGAAGGAATATTTATTGGTTACTCCTCTAGGAGTAAGGCATATAAATGTTACAATAAAAGACTTCGAAAGATTGTTGAATGTATTGATGTTGTTATTGATGAGTCTCCTGCAGCTCCAAAAGAAGAAAAACAAACAACAGATGAAGACGATGATGGCATATATCCTTCTGCATCAAATAGGAATGACATAGACAGTGAAACCAATGAAGAACCCGAAGATGATTTATCTGAAAAAGCTCCATCCAGATATGTTCAAAAGAATCATCCAGAATCTCAAATTTTGGGAGAAAAGGGATCAGGTGTACAAACAAGAAGGACTCTTGTGGGATCTTCTAGCAATATGGCATTTCTGTCCACTATTGAACCTCACAATGTCAGTCAAGCTAGCAAAGATGAATGTTGGATTCAAGCCATGAATGAAGAGCTTGATCAAATTGAAAAGAATCACACTTGGGAGTTAGTACCAAGGCCTCATGACAAAAATGTCATTGGAACTAAATGGATATTCAAAAACAAGTTAAATGAGAATGGGGATGTTATAAGAAATAAGCTAGACTTGTGTGCAAAGGATATGCTCAACAAGAAGGTATAGACTTTGAAGAAACCTTTGCTCCTGTAGCCAGACTTGAAGCCATAAGAATGTTTCTTGCGTTTTCAAGCTTCCAACAAATCAAAGTTTATCAAATGGATGTTAAATCTGCTTTTCTCAATGGTGATCTAGAAGAAGAAGTTTATATAGAACAACGAGAAGGATTCATTTTGGGAAATGATGAAAAACTTGTTTGTAGACTTAAAAAGGCTCTATATGGTCTCAAACAAGCTCCAAGGGCATGGTACTATCGTCTTGACAAATATCTTCATCAACAAGGATTTTCAAAAGTGTCTGCTGATAGCAACTTATACACAAAA